>CABFOQ010000019.1:0-40915 GCA_900660455.1 Gephyroberyx darwinii | reverse complement strand
TACATCCACTTGAAAGAAAAAAATATATATTTTTCTTCGTCATTTCTCTAAATGTCCCTAGTTTACACTGCATAGCTTTGTTGGTCTAAATCAGGGCAAGGCTCCTTCAAGTCTCTTGGTTTGAAAGCTGAGAAACAGTGCTGGCTTAAACAGTTTTCCGTTGACACAAAATGTGTAAAATAAAAGTTTAACAGAATTGGTTCTAGCCCACACTACATTGTTTCTGCAGTGAGCATTGATTTAGACACTATTTATCTGAGACTTTGCTGCAAGTTATTGTCTGAGAGGTACAAGGAGGTTATTTATCTGAATAGAATGGACACCACTTTGCAATGATGCTTAAGCAGCACATGCTACCATCCATTGGCAATTAGTGCCTAATAATGAGCTGTACTTGCATGTTGCGTGATTGAGCACATCTGTGTTAGGGTTATGCATACATAACCTTCTTTTCCTTCCTGTTTGCCACTTCAGCTAACCCTCCTCGAGAGAGCCTCAGTCGTCGATGATAGGACCCACCGTGAGTGTCCAAACACTGGTCCCTCAGGGACATTAATTTCAAAGCAGTCCCATGAGTGAGTAAAAAGGAGAGAGAGAAAGAAAGAGAGAGCTCACTGAGCATGAAGATTAGGGAGTGGGAGCCACACACCTATATCCAACAAAAGTGTTTTCTCTCTTTCCAGGGAAAGTATAATGGGGCAAATTAATTTCCCAGAGATTAATGTACAAGGTAAATATTTTAGTGCAAGTACTTATCTCCTTGAAAGTCTCAGGATGGACACCCCCTCACTCCCTTCCCCTACCCTTCCCTCCCATCCCTTTCTTAGTGTGTGTTGAAACAGCTTGGATGTATAAGTGGTCTAATGAGAGAAGAGATTCCAAGCAGCCTGATGGCTCTCATCAATCACCTTTCTCCTTTGGAAGTGTGATACGGGCTGGGGGAACAGGCTATGGGTGGGAGTGGAGGCATCAGGCTTTTAATCTCAATAAGTGATTAGACTTTCTAGTCTGGTCTTGCTAAGTAGAACTTCATCCTTGTTGTTGTCAAACAAGCAGCATGTACACAGGAGCTTGTTTCAGGACCCATTTGGTATCTCCACGTCAAAGGCAACTTGTGTTGCACCTGAAATGAGGAGATCTAACAATAGCTTGTCAACACACTGATAATGGTCAGTAAAACGTTACAAATTCTTGGGATATTTTAACAAAAAAAAAAAAAAAAAATTTCCAACACAACAGGTATGTATGGCACAATTCATGAAAATACGTGGTTGGTGAACATTTCATAAGCACACTTCATTTATGGTACATGTGTAAGCATGGTTCTTCATTTGGCTGAGGACTTGTACATCAACACAGTATACTCTAAAACCACAAGGGGCACAATGCCATGACTGATTAGTCCTCAAACATGAATTAAGCTGCGAATGTCACTTTGTCACGTCTTGACATGTTGAAGGGAGAGGTGCTGAATAGAGTTAGCTCAGGCAGTAGGTAAGGAAAGGGAGTGGTTGATGATAGGATTTGGTAAAGGTAATGGGAAGAGAAAGTTAACTTTAATCGGGATATATGAGTTGATTAAGATTTGGATTAGGCTCTGTCAGGATTGAAAGCCTTGTCTCTGTCCTTCCCATTCTACCAGAGGATAGTGCTTTTGTGTCTTACCAATATTCAAATAATGGGACAGAAATGAAAACTAGCCAATGACTGAACTAGGATGACTGTTGAAGTATATTGTGTCAACCGTTTTGTCCTCAGCAATGTGTAGAACCATGAGTGTTTCATTTGAGACAAATATGAGGCCAGGTTGTGTTAATAAAGACCTTTGCAGTTCACTGCTGGAGCAGAAGGAAGGATACAATGTTTACAATACAATGTAAATGGCTGCTCAAAATTTCTTACCATATACTTTGTGAGGACAGTAAAGTATTTGTCCGTTTTGCTGCAGTACCAATGTGACACTTCTGGTTAATTGATTATTTTCTCACTGCACGATATGTATGTGGCTGTAGTTGGGGAATGGGGAGGGAGTAATGTGGAAAATATGGTGAAAATGTATTTGGGTTGACTGTCCGCTCATTAATAATGATTGTGTTTGGATAAATAGTGACCTACTTTCAGAATCCATGGCTCTAAATATTCCCAATAGGCTGCTTCCCTCCTGTATTGATTGATTGGTATAGTGCTTAAAGGTCATAGTCATAAAACATAAGGATGTAATTAACACACTGCTGTCTGTGATTTTTAACCAGTGGTTAATATATTGCATGTTGTGTTGCTAAGTTATAGCTGGTTGCTCATAGTAGTGGTTGTTATGAATTTTTAAGATTAGATTGTGTAGTTACAGAACAAATGTTAGTATTGCCCTTCACCAGAGTGCAGCTGGTAAGATGATCTGCCGGACCATCGCTACAAGCTGTGGTCCTCACGTAATTTCTCTTCAATCAAGGTCCCCTTCAGAATAAATGGACCATTGTCTCTTTTCCATGTGTCCGACATACCATACAACTTACATTCCTTATGGATTCATGCGGGGACAAGACAGATGTAATGGTGTGTCTCCTTGCAGATACTTTATCCAGCTTCTTAATGGATAATTCATTTGTCTCAAGGAATACAATGACTGTTGTGAGCTGCTTTTAACTGGCTTGGCCTTGGTATGACTAAAAACTGAGGTCCCAAGGGTGGATGTTACACTAACAGCTTCAATTATATGTGCCTTTTCAGGATTGTCACCAAAATGTGTGCAATTGCTTTCAGTTACCTAAACCTTAAGGACTTACCACCACTTCAGATTCTTTTCTAATAGCTTTAGTCATCACTTGCCATTCCAAAATAATAAAAGAAATCCTTCACTGTATGGCGACACATTAGCTCTCAAAGGCTGTTATTACCTTGGGAGTTGAGTCTATTCATATTTCCTCTGAGATTGAAAACAGGTGTTTTGGTTTGCAAAGACATTTATCTGATTGTCTTGGCTTTCTATGGTAAGAGGATGGAATAAGTTCATATACACGCATATTTTAGAATATGTACTGACACAAACACAGAAGAAAAGTGAGTTTTGCAATACCAAACTGAATGCAATCAAATTTAGAATATAATACATTTACAATTAATATAATTTAATAGAAATTGATTACAATTAACAGTTGAACAGTTGACATGTTCTAAATGTATTTAAATGGGTTATCTGAATGTGACTAAAATTCATATACAACCATGGCTGGTTAAGGTTAATGTTTAAGATCAACATGCACCGCAGAATATTTAAGATTTTCATTTAATAGACCAGACTAATTTAAAAGGAAGCAATCTAATTATTGACTTGAATTGACTGGTGTCATGGTTCACTCCAAATTGATCCAGTGGGATGAGATGTATGTGCTTCCTCCAATAAGAGTGAAGACTTACATTTATATTTACACATTAAGTTGTTTTATTGCTTGATGAGGTTAAAATCTGACAAATACCTTACTGCGTATTTGGAAATCTGAAACTCCAAAGCGATTTGGTATGTTTTGGTTTTCACCACAAAAATCACCACAAACAATAATCGCTACAAATGGACACTACTTTCTCAGTAAATTAATCAGAGTGACTAAAATAAAAGGAGGTAAAAGTTCAAGATGTGAATGCAATGACTTGTCTCAGTTCTTTAGAACCTACTGACATAGCTTACTTGTGGAGGAGCAAGCCTAGACAGAAAGGGCTGAGTAATGAAGATGGATGCATTCTGTTATCAGGCAGCCACTTACTGGGGCCTGATGTAACCTTAAACATTGCGGATAGCTCAGTTGCACAAAGAATCTAATTAATGAATAGCAGCCATGAAAGAGGACAAGGCAAGTGTGCATTTGCAAATGAATTCCAGACACTAATCAAAGGCTGTTCAAGTGGTTGGTTTGTCTCCAGAGCCAGACAATATTTGGTGGGGATTTTAGGTAAAATTTCTATGCAGGCTTGGTTCTGTGTATGAATGAATGCATGCAAGCATAATGTTTGTATGTTTGTGTGCTTGTGCATGCATGTGTGTGTATGTTTGTGACTTTCTACTGTACCTGTATGTTCTGGTGGGGTTTGAAGTGTTTGTGAAATACCATGCCCGAGGTAAAAAGGGGAATGGATACAGGACAGGTGTGAGGCTGCATTACTTTGTTTATTCTAGCAATAGGGGAATTGTTTACTTTCCATTAAGGGATCAGACTATAATCACTAGCATATCCACATAGGGAAATCTTGTCCTGTTTTTTACCCTATTGTGCAGTGTATATTGACCGTTTTAGATCTTATGTCACTGTTACACATCTAACACTAGCACTTTTCTGGTCTAAAAATATGTTGCTGGACATTAGACACAACAATGTGATTGTGACCATTTAAGCTTTGTGGAGAAGTTGTGAGGACCCAAGTTCGCTTGCTTGTTTCTCTCACCCAGTACCAGCTCCAGAGGAATTCTCCATGGCTGTCAGTGAGCTGTCAGTGGCAGACTTGGCTTGTGCTGATCACTGCCTCTGTTTTACTGGGATTGGTGCCTTTTGCTGTGCACTGCATGATGAATGCCTTCAACAACCCACCTCCACCCAACACCTTTAAACTGGCAGCTGGCTGTTTTGGTCTTCTCACAGAGGCCCTTTTGATCAAGTGAGTATTTCTCCACATAATATTTATTGTTCTATCTATTTGTATTGGTTAGATTTGAAGTGCCCTTGGTCTCCTTTACTTCTAGGGTAGACATGGATCTCTGAACCTTGCATCACATTAATGCTGTATTCAGTCAGAAAAATAATGCAAACAAAGACATTTACTTCTGATGCTGACATAATTGGTATTTTTATTCAGGTCCCCAGGTGTGCCAAATGCACATAATATTTCAAACTACCAGTTTTAGTTTTAAAACTAGAAATGTGAGTATCCAAGTCATCCAAATAATCATCTCTGAAAACATATTTTTTCCCCATCTTCCTCTCTCTCTGTCTTTTTTCCCATTTTGATTTTGCTAATTGGAATAATGCCTATGGAACTGTAAACCATTAGTAAATGAACAGTCTGCTTTTATTAACATCTAACTTGTAAATAATTCATTAGATTCCTGGCATAAACATTATCAATTCTATGGTCGGGGAGTAACATATGGTATGCAAATCGAATACAGTAATCTGATTACAAAGACCGGCTATTGTAATCTGTTGCAGTTACCTAAGACACACCAACTCATGCAGTTTGCAGATATGGTTTATTTATTTTTTTTACTTTGTAAAAATAACACTTAGTTTCAAAGTTACAAAGTACTTCACAAACACAGAAAATAAAAAATGAGCAATGGCAAAGGTCAATAAGACAGAAAGATCAATGAGAAAAACAAAGTTACAAAAATAATCCCAGCCATAGGGATAAAATGAAAGGAATAAATTAATAACAGATAAGGTAGCAAGGATCAAATTAATTAAAGCCAAAAATTATTTTAAAAAAATGCCTTACGATAAAAGTATGTTTTAAGAAGTGATTTAAAATAAAATAATGACTATGAAAGCATCTAAATTTAGATTTTTCTTCCTCAAAAGTGACATAAATCTGATCATTTCAAATCAGTGGGAACAGCAAAAAGTTGCATGGTGTCGCATTTTTCAAATCCGATTCAGACCACATATCAATGTGTCATTATTTCACCGACAGTAGAACCTCGGCTCAAACTGAGATGTACAACAGTGTATGTCAGCATAATAATGGAAGGAGATGCTTTTCCATCTACATAAGTGACCTTGAGGAAGCATATATAGGGAAAATAAATTTGATCCAAGAATTGAGCCTTGTGGCACACCATACTTGATCACGGACCACATGTAGTTCTCTTTAAATAAATCAAACTCAGTTTTCTTTAAGTGGACCAAAAAGTGAACCAACTGAAAAAGCACAATTGAAAGAGGACTTTTTTCTTGTGCACTTGTGCACTAATGGGATCTAAGTATATTTTCCATTCACACTCTTTGGAAATCAGACCTTAACTATTTTCAATTTTCAAAAAGTTCCCTCATGTTTGCAGCATCCATTTCCTTGTGGTATCATATTATTATTATATTAGTATATTTATATTTATATTTATATTGTAAATATAAATAGAAAACCCTGTTCTAATTTTTTGAAAATTATAGAAAAACATTTATGAATTGTCAAGAAAATTTCTTTGATTTGATCCTCACCCCATATCTCAAGAAGTGCTGCGGTCTCAGACAAAAATTTAATGAAAATCACAAAGCGAACTTGTTCACAATGGGGAAAAACAAACAAATTGCAAAACAAACCCGAAATGAACCACTGTCAGAGCACTCCTTGAGATGGTCTTAATTTGGTTCATTTCAGAGGGTCTGAGATCGTTTGGAGCGTTCACATATGCCCCAAAATTTTGGCGAACCACTCACAAAAATTGGCTGAAACAGACCAAGTGTGAAAACACCCTGAGAGGAATAATAGCCAATAATGGACACAAGGAAATTCCAATCAGTCAAGTATGAAGAGAATCAATCTAGGGTGGTCCTTAAAATACCGACCCACTGCTTCAGTATATTTATAAGGATACCATGATCTACAGTATCAAATGCAGCACTCAGGTCAAGCAGCACTAACACTGAGCACTCGCCTGCATCAGCATTCATCAGAATATCATTTACAACCCTGACAAGGGCAGTTTCAATGCTGTGCTGCTGATGGAAACCAGATTGAAATTTTTGAAATATGTTATTATATTCCAACACTTCTTGGAGTTGATACAACCTTCTCTAGGATTTTAGAAATGAAGGGTAATTTTGAAATAGGCCTTTAGCTGTTGAGAGCAGAATGATCAATAATTTTTTTCGAAGAGGCTGAACACAAGCAGTCTTAAAGTATTCAGGTATTATGGTATTATGTCAAGGGGCCTGGAAGATGGTCTCATGTGAAATGGTGTCCATTAGTTCCTTAAGAGAGATCAGCCTTTGCTGACTCAGAATGTCTAGATGAGGACAGGATACATCAGTAAAGAAAATGAGGCGGGAAATTTTAGACCTAATGTCCTCAATCTTTTCTGAAGAGGTTAAAAACTTTTCACATTCAGAGACATCAGGAGGAGCAGGGTTAACAAGGCAATCAATAGTGCTGAACAAGAACGAAGGGTTGTGCTGATTGGCTCAGACAAATATTTTGCACTTCCGTCTTTAATTTTTTGATTATAGGAAATTAATAGCTTCTTTATATGTTGGTAATGGAACAGGAGCTTAGTACTTTTCCACTTCTGTCCCTTTTCAGGCTACAGATGCTTTCATTCATCCATGGGGATGTATTGACAGACAAAGATTTGGATCTAACTTTTAGTGGAGCAATAATATCTACGGCTGAAGAACAGAGATTATTGAAGCAATTTAACAAATCATTTGTGTGGGAAAACTAAGCTGAAATATTACTAGAATTTGCAAACAGGGAGGAAAATCTTTGGTAAAAGGGCTTGAAAAGCAGATTTAAACATAATACTTTTCCAAAACCAGTGCAAGAGTAAAAGCAAAATCTTGGCTATACTGTTTTGAATTAAGAAAAAAAAAAAAAGTAAAGTAATATTTAAAAATTCAGTTGCAAGGCCATTTGATGTATCACACAAAGACCAGCAATTGTACAGCACACCTTTAACATAAGCACCTCAAAGCTACAAAATTAATTAATAGCTGAAGGGCTACATCTAAATGACTTAATGAAAAACAGCTAGCCCACCACTACAGCCACTAGTCCTGGGAGAGCTCATACAATCAGGGGGACATAGTTCAACTGGTCATGCTCACCAGGCTTCAACCAAGTCTCAGTCAGAAACAGTACATCTAATTTTGTAGAAGCAATAAAATAATTTAAAATGAAAGTCTTATTGGAGAGAGTGATCTCACATTAAGAAGAGCCACTGTCACATCAACAGTCTCAGGCACAGTAACAGGAGGGGCTTGTGCAATAGGCTGGAGGTTGCGTTTATTGATGAGTTGCTTTTTGTTGACAATGAATGGTGTATAAGTCCTGACTAATAAAAACTGGAATATGATTGGAAATTGAATTATCAATAGGACTGTAAAGGGGGGAAGGTGAAGAGCTACAGCCTTTTCCTACCTTACATGGTTGTTAGGCACCAAGAATAGGAGAATTAAAGCTTTGTGCACTACATTTATCTTTTCTCCAGTATTTGTTTTAACTAAAATGAGAGGGGCTGTTTGTAATCAACTCAACAAGGCTCGTAACCTTTCCTATTAACTGCTTTTGCAAGGAATGTGGCTTGTGAACTGCTAATTAATAATATGGTTGCACTGGTAATGTGCTTCTGCATCATTATGCTGTTTAAGCCCTTATCCATACTATTAATGAGCTGTAATTTTATGACAGGAAATTGGTTTGTTTACAACACATTACAACAGTTTCAGAGAAACTGCATTCTTGGCAGTTCTTTGCTTCAGGTACTTGCTTATTGTTTGTGTTGAGTGAGGTTAAAATATGTTGCTATGTTAACATAGTTTTAGAAATGGTAGCATATGCTGTTAAAATACTGAAGCTCTGGGTAATGTGCATTAATCAGTCCAAAAGAAATCAGTAGATCTGCTCATTTGACGCTTCAAATCATTAATTGATACGCTGGTGCCATTCTTCAGTCTAGGTATGTTATATGAAACACTAACTAAAATTATGTGCATCTGTCTACCTACTGTGTATTCCAAGACATTGCAGTTACCCAACAATACAGTTTTACTGTCATCTGATGCATATATTACCGCTTTCTGGTACACTAAGGAGGTTGGTGGGTACTGTTATTGGGATTGGTGGGCCTCAAAGACTCATGCCCCATGGTGCTTGTGCTGCCTGGAATGTGCCAGCCTCCTGCTGCCCCTTGTCAGGGTGCATCTCAGTCAGTTTTGGCCCCTGGGGTGGAAGCCCTCGTAAGGAGCAACCCTCTGTCTCTCATAAGCTTCAGACTACATGGTAATCTTTGCATGGTAAACAGCGCTTTGAGACAAAGATTTACAAAATCTGTAAACAGCCCTCTACAGTCAGAGTGACCTTTTACTGTTGTTATTGTGTTTGCCTCATATTGTGCACTTATTTGTTAATTTAAACTGATTCAGGAAATGGGAGTGGGAACGGCACTCTAATACCAGGGTAGCCAAAGCATGTTGCTGTCCTCCCAGTGATTAGGCAAGGCAGATGTCCAGTGCTGTAAGCAGAAAGACAGGTCTGTGTCATCTCTTTTTCCTCAGCACCAGTGTCATTTGCAATGGCTGGGACGCTTCAGAGTCAAGTTTAGTTTACTATAGATTAATTATGTAGTCCTCATTTTTTCATGAAAATTGGTCATTACAAGAGTCCCTTTAATGTTCTGAATGAATTTGATGTATTATATTTTAAAAGTTTAAAAATTACCTTGTAATTTTAAATTGTAAGTTCGCTTGTTAAACAGTGCGGTGCGGTTGTCTTATATTATATAGTGACGTTCTTGTCTTTCCTATTTACTTAAAAAGGTAAGTAAGTAAAAACATTGTATCATTAGACGTAAGCAGGAAAAGGTTTGTAAGTTGCTCTACATAGAGTACCTGCAAAATGCCCTAATCAAATGTAAAAGGAGCCACACTTAGATCAGGGCTCATGGTCAACACTATATGATTTGTTCGTCCTCAGAGTCTACTGAAAAGCTTCTTTAAATTACAATCATTCTCATTTTCTATTCCATTAAACTGGCTGTAGAAAATAGCATTTTGATCAGAAGTCTCCAAAATGATCTTCTTTTTGGCAGTGCCGTAATCCTACTGCTGCAGGTCTGTTATTGGACACATTCATGAAGTCACATGACATTTGTTAGGGTTGAACTCCCTTTCAGATTGCTGTCACACAATATGCGCCCTCTCCTTTCTCTACTGTCATGGCAAGAGTTGCGGCACTGAGACAGTGCCCTGACCATGCAGCTCTGCACTGTGAATTTTTATATGCCATTGCCTGGAGGTTAGAAACTCTCATTATGCCGTGTTAGATTTATTAAAATAGATTATGGAAATGTTAATTAAGTCATTAATTACATTATTTAAGCAGCATTGACAGATAAGGGAGTGTGTGTGTGTGTGTGTGGGAGGGGGTGGGGATGGGGGGTCGAGCTCCCTGGGTGGTTTAAAAGGATATGATTGGTGACAAGGGACACTGTGGAGATCGCGTCTAACTGCTAGCACTGACATGATACAAAGTGGCCTACCCTGCTCTCTCACCTCACGCTACTGTCTACAACAGTTTGCAGAGCTGCCTGAGGATGAATAGCTCATCACCCTTTTGCAGATATAAGTGTGCACAAGGGTATAAATGTCCTTTTATGAAGTAACTTAGCCCAAGCACTCTACACTACTACACAAATGACTTAAAAGTGATTTGGGACAGGGAGAGGACAGGATTGGCTTTGCGGTGAATGCCAAAAGCATGCACTAGTTTCTGCATGCTACGTTAAATCTTTCATTGTGTGAGCATTTGGGAGAAGCATTTGCTGTGACATTTGAGCAAAGGCCTCAAACCATATTTCCAAGCTGTTTCAAAGGAAAATGCACAGGGACAATTGTAAGATGAATTGCCCAGGAGTTGATACTATGGACTCTCTTATCTGTTGACAGTTTAGTTACCATGAAGCACAAGAAATGTGTTTTCCAATTCTCTGAGAATTGAGCTTTTCTTCGTCCCATCAAACCTATATTAAGAGAAGGAAAATTGCTCTGATCACACTTGATAAGAACAAATGATAAATGTAGTAAGCAAGGAAAATGCTTCAATTCTGATCTGAAACATTGATTTGCCTCAACAGCCAATTACTATCTGCACTGAGGTTATGCATTCAGTCAATCTACTAGGAGAGTGATTTTTTTTGTTGGCCATTCATTGTTCTACACCTTGTACCAAACAATACTTAACAATATTGAAGTGTCAAATGCACGGTTAACTGTTGAACTCAATTTTTTTTAGAAATGGTGCTGCTCCACCAGCTGCATATATTCTGTTGTAGTATACATTGCAGGTAGAAAAAAGACCATCCATCTTGATTCCCCAGGTCCTCCCTTAGGTTGCCAGGCAGCATTAAATGGTGTACGCCTTGATATTAAGTGGCTTTTGATTGTAGGGAATGATACGTGGAAGACATTTGGCTGTCCAACCACATCTGTGTCAAGCTGTCTTGATATGTCCTTACTTCTGTTCCATGAACCTGAGGACAACTAACATATCTCTGCCACCCAAGTATGCAACATGAAGCATCAGATGCTAATGGTTGAATGTTTCCCAAGCCTAAAACACACATTTTGTATTTTCTCAAACCAGTCAGTCAGCTTTGAGTACACTGAGCTTAATTTAATGTTTTAGCTTAATATTTGTGTTATGAGTAGTGGTGGTTTATATTCTCCTTAAACAGGCATACAGTTTGACCACATGGAAATTATTATAACCTTTTGGCCCATAACCAAACCATAAATGCATAATTTTGCACCATTGTTGTCAGTTTCTCATACATGTAGATATATTAAGAGCAGTTAAAATGGTTGTAAACACTGTATAGATTACAAAACGCTTAGAAATGACCACCAATCCTGAAAGATTCTGAGAGACGAGGCTGGACGTAGTTGGAGGCATCATGAAGGCGGGCGTATGGTTAGCCACCTCTTAGCATCTTAGCAGCACTGCTGGATCCCAGAGGGGTTTTCCCACATACTCTAAGGGCTTGTGTAATGGGAAGAGAAGGACTTAATAATGAGATTAGGATTATGTTATTATATCAACAAAGTTATTTGGGATGAGCCAAGTGTTAATTGGACTTGCTTGACAAAAATATCTGGGATGAAGCATTCAGATCAGAGACTCTGTCTTTCCCCCTCTTCCTGTCCTTCACTAATGTGTATGCTTTTATGATGTTTTCTCAGGTGTCTATCAAACTATCTCAGCACTCGTTACCGGCAAGCCGAGCAGAGCTCCTTCACGGTGCAGGCCAGGGGCTTTAAAGAAGACAGGATGAGCTTGGACCAGTGGGACCGGACTGAGGCTGCTTCAGCGGTGGCAGGTCACGCTTCATCAATGGCCTCAGCCAGTCAAGTGGAGGACAGGAAACTGGATGTGGTCAAGACTGACTGTCTAAGCTTTTTCTGAAACTCTGAAAGGAGGAGTTTACAGAATACAGTGTGAGAGTAAATCCTCTGGGTATGAAATGTGTCTAACAGCCATTCAAGATATCATATCAGTTTATCAGTGGATACACCAAAGAAACTGATGTGACACTTTTGAAATCTTACACTTTAAAACCTATTTTCAAGGTGTCAAATATTCTTGTTTTCCGCTATGCCCAGTCTTTACACTCTTGCTTTATTCAATAGACGTACTCTCACATATTGCAAGTTGATGATAAGGAAGAGAATGTGCGCAGCTTGGATGACTGTGTTCAGGCTCAGAGAAAGAAATACTGAAATTGCGCTCTTCGCTTAATGATGCCCACACGGAGACAATGGGGCGCCGCTCTGATTAGTGTCACCTGTCCTTGTACATCTCATCAGCTTCATTATGGCTCCATCTCCCATGCTTCTTCTGCTAATTGAATAGCCTGTGAAGTGGTGACGAGGACGGGGGCGAGAGCTACGTCTGTCCCACTGCTGCTTCAGAAATTGGACTAAAGCTTCCCAGTGAGACACTAGCTCTTAAAAAATAAACAGTTATTATACAGACAGGAAAAAAGCTATAAAAATGTCCTTAATTATTATATTTAACCATTGGATGTTATTGTACTGAATCAGTGAACTATTATATTGATCAATTACTGAACCAGTATGTTATCAAAAAAGGAAACAAGAAAAAATAACACAAGCCACTATCTGTTCAAAGTGATTTCTAACTGCATTCAGGTAAAGGAAAATAAATATGATACTCTTCAAATCTGCATAGGAAAACCATTAAATAATAATAGTCTTTTATTTTGATTGGATAAACATTGTCAGCTGTGATGCAGGGCTGTAATGTCAGTGCCTCTCCTGCCAGGCAAGAGCCTCATTGTTATCTGCATGTGCCTGAGGCACAGCTAGTGTAAAAAGATCCTCCTCACTCCGCTCTGCTTTGCTAGGAATCAGCTCTGCAGGCTTATCCTGCTCAGTCCCTCTCTGTTTCACCTCTTGGTCACAGCCAAGTGATTCTCAGCTGTGCACCACCTTAGCACAGGCCGTTCTATGGGCTGAGAGGAGGGGACAGTAAAATAGAAGTACAGCCATCCACAGTATCTCACACTGCTGAATCTGGTAAATGCCACAACAACAGGACTGCAGAGAGACTGCCCAGTGTCCCCATGCCTGTATGGTTCCAGGGCTTAATATGCGCGTGTGGGGCCAGATGGACACTTTCATGAGTGTATGAGTGTGGATTATTTTGCCTGCTACATCTGGGGCTCCACATGGTACAGCAGACTGTGGTAAGAGAGGCAGGTGGGCATATGGGGAGAGCACTCCTCCAGTGGGCACTCTTACATCTATACCCACCGACAGGGCATCAGGGCAAATGGCAAACCAAAAGGTTACAAGGCTATCCTAAGACAAATGTTTCTCTGAATTCAGGCAAGCAGCTTGCCCTCTTCTGTCTTACTCATTCTGTTTGACAGCAACAACACAACAATTTCAAGTTCTCCTCATTAAACATGTAACCATAATGTTCTCTCTAGTGTTGGTGTTGGTAGGTAGGTAATGTTGATGTAATCAACATTACCTATCCTAAAGAAGACATATAACACAGGTAACACAAGGTAACACTGTATGGCATGAGAAAGTCAAACTCTCATCTAATCTCTGCACTAACCTGTATCCACACTCTCTGGCCTCTGCTGGTGCTTGTGAAGTGATTATAATCATTATGATCATTGCCTTAGCCCATTCCCTTACAAAGAACAACAATATTAATGAGGTCAAAACCTACCTCCATGGAGGTTTCATTTAGGCTCTATATACTGTAGTTATATTCAGACGAGGCTAAATGTAGGCCTATTTTAAGACATCTCTGTGAAAGGCAATTTCTATTTGTCCATCTTTCTAGTGTTGACAGGGTTATATAAGCTAAATTATATAAAATTTAATTCTATGGTAGTATTAGTGATGAGCACGTCACCACAATGTGACAGTGATATTTGTTACAGTCAAGAAAGTGTTCCTGCTTAAAAAATTGTAGTCTGTCACAAACTGATAATTATGGATACTGTATCTTTAGAATGCAAATGGTACCATATTGGTGGATATTTTACCAGCATGATAATAAGCTTTATTTATAGAGCACTATTTTGAAATTAATTGCTTCACAGCAGAGAAGGAACTTTGGAATAACTAAAAGTGCCCTGCCCGAGGATCTCAGGCTGCGATTTGGCTCGTAGGGTATTAAAAGGTCAGAGATGCAAAAAAGTAAAAGCTTAAAATCAATTCTAATCAATTTATTGGCAAGCAATGTAGGGAAGCTTAAATAGGGCTAATGTGGTCACGTCTCTTAGATGTTGTGATTTTACATTACGCATTATCACATTAGTTAAAACATTCCATGCAAAGTTTTTCATGCTATATACTTATGATAGATTGAATTCAAGCAAAGGTCTCTGTTTAATCAGAGCTCATTAGATGAGTCCATGGCCAGATCCTTCAGAGGAGATAAAGCTCATTCACTCTGCTGACTGTGATCCAGGTGAACACACCCACAGTGCTCAAACCACATGTGAACAAGGCATGGCTTTGAAGCACCAACATAGATTTGAATCAGTGAGTCGCAGTGCCAAATGTCCTAGGATGCAAGTGACATGGGATCTGCTTTAGAGTTGGCTACCTGTTGAGGAGGATTAAACAAAATACAGATGGTGTTTACATATTAAATGGGTAGGTAGTATCTAATCTGATGGGAGCAAAAACAATGCCTCTAAAGCAAGGTCATATTTGAAAATATTTTAGACTATTAATTTAATATGTCTGTTGATGCTGGTTGAGTGCCATATGTCAATACTATGCTATACCCTATGTAAAAGATCAGGAGTGTGAACTTTAAAGTGACTCATAAATCTCGAGGGCCTCAATGTGTTCAGATATTTGTCCTTATCTACTTGAAAGGAGAGTCACTAGCTACTGATAGGAAGTCATGAATGATTTTTTTCCTGACCTATGATAGAATCACACATGACCATGAAATCACTTCTGAAGGACAATGGTCGCTGAGTGCCCAATGATGTATTCTAAGCCATAAACACAAGAACAAAAGTGCAGCACTGTCTGATGCCCCACTGTTTGAGTTGAATAAATTAAATGAATTACCAGCTGCCTTGTGTAAGCTCCCAGGATGCAGGGTGGCATGCGCAGGCCATTACAACAATGATAAGCATATCTGCATGGCCTTGCGTTAAAGGAATTACACATAGCATCCGTAGCCTTTAAGAGAGTGTGACAGTTTTGCGCACACTCGCAAGTTAGTATGACATGAAAATGTGTGTGGCTGCAGAATGGCTTGGCTGCTTGGCTTGAGTTTGGGGCACGAAGCTTGCTGAGAAGTCAAGAAAAGACTGTAGTCCTATTGTGATGTAAATGGACACAGGATTGTGCTTAAACAATGCATTAATATGTCCCCTTTGTGAA
Source organism: Gephyroberyx darwinii (assembly GCA_900660455.1). NCBI lineage: Eukaryota > Metazoa > Chordata > Actinopteri > Trachichthyiformes > Trachichthyidae > Gephyroberyx > Gephyroberyx darwinii. The sequence goes on along the minus strand of CABFOQ010000019.1, from coordinate 25,271 downwards.
GATAACATCACAAGATGCACAATAACAGAAAACGATGTCCTCGGAGGTTATTTAAAGCGATATGACATCAGATCCTGACATTGCAAGAAGTGCTTACTGCCTGTCCAACTGGTTTTGTCTCCAGCTTGGATAAAAACAGATGAGGGAATCAGAGAGACTATATGGGAAAAAAAACATTTGCATAATAGTATGTATATCGTATTCCACCCCATTGTTACGTTTGAATGTAAACTGAATTTGTGTTACTTTTTTTATGCCTGGATACGTGTTGTAGCTTAAACACAAGACACGTGGCAAGGTGTCCGATAACTTTGTCTTCTACCTGTAATCTGATACTGCACAGAAAGGAGGGATCGGTTCCTGGGGTGATTTATGATTGAGGACATGTTAATAAAAATATCAAAACAATCTGAGCTCTGGTGGGGAAGATACCGGTCCACTACGTACATCATGCTCGACAGGCCTGTGCAGGGAATCGCCTACTCTGTGATATTATGCTTGTATGGATGCCCCATTGCCCTATTCTTGAATAGAATATGCAGTTGTTGTTTGTTTTTGGAGGGTTGGTGGGGGTAGCACTTTCCACACAAGGTGACATTTACCTAAACACGTGCTTTCTTGTGTGCACCTCCATGTCTGATAGGTAAAAGTGAACCATCTTTGATACTGTGAAACCTGAAATCTTGGCCCAACAGAAGCTGGGGAGTAGGCTTAAAGGTTTTTCGTCCCTTAAGAACCTGAGCCTAAATCTCAGAGTGGGTGATATGAACATATCAAGTCATCTGAAGGATTGTAGTTAAATGTCATTTTAATTTTGAGCATCAGGGCTTACCTGCCCTTTAAGCAAGCACAGGAGACAGAAAATGTGTGTGCCCAAAGTGCTATTATCTTGTATTTAATGAAAGGCAGGATGAACACTGTTCTCTGAAAAAAATACATCCCTGCAAGGTCTTCAAGGTGTGTTCTTCCGACAACAAGACTGCATATTGGACTTTATTGCAGTGACACTTTTACTTAAAAGCAAATTCTAAACAGGATTTCATTAAATCAGTGGCTCAGAGTGCTGCTGGTTTTCTATCCTACCAGGTCATTAATTGCAGTCACCTTGCATCCCACAATAAAAAATCAATCTAAAATCAGTAAATCAATCCCTGAATAGATGGCTACAGTAAAAACCGGCAGTGCTCTAAGTCCCGATGACTGAGAACCACTGCAATGAATGTTAAATGTGACTAGATATAAAGATATGGCACATTGTTCTATTCAGGTTCACACAGACAGAATTATTTTCCTCATGCCTTTGATGGATTTGTATTGAATATGGGCGTGGACGGAGAGTAATTTGCGTGTCAAGAGCTGCTGCTGGGATGTAGCCTGCAACACTCACTTAATTCCACTTCCAATATGGATATTCCTGAAATCTCAATAATTTTCTGTCAAGATGTCTTGCCTGAACACAAAATCATCTCTAAGTACAGTGTCAAAAGAAAATGTTCGGAAACACAAAAGCCGGTCAACACACATAAATGGATGGCGGAGAGAGTGCTGATACTCCTGCCACTAAGTGTTACAGTGATGCAGTATTGAGTCTGTCCAGCATTTAGATGAGTAAAAAAATGGCGGCTTTTCTTAAAGGCAATTTCTGTTGTTTCTATAGTTATTTACAGTGAGTTAGTTGCCAAAAAAACAATTGGCTTGTTGTCAAGTGCAGAAGACTCGTCAGCCTATAGAAGAAGTTTTGGGGGTGGGGTACACTTGCAGAGGAGTAGTCTTCTGAGTGCTGTAGGGTGCTCAGTGAGGAAATAAAGGACATGATGAGGTAATTATTGGACTTTGATTATGCTGCACATAGTCTGATTTACAAGAAGTTGGCTGGGGGGACCTCAGTAACTTATGAACGCACCTTTGAAAATTCCAAACCTGCTGGATTCTCATACCCAACGTTGATCCTCTTGTTGACACGGCTACTACCCGTCTGCGTTGCGTCAGCACATCATCTAACTCAGGCAGCAGCAGGCTCCAGTGAAATGGACTTAACCAACACACCGATCCTCTCCACTTTAATCTTGTTTCTGTGATAATGTTCTGCAAGAGCTGCATGTGGCTATAAAAATGTTGTTGGTGTTAATAGGTCCAGGGTGCTCCTCTAGAGCCAAAGTGTAGTCAGGCTTTAATTTAGGGGTGCCAATTATCAAAATGTGTTTGACTTTATCTTTCTCTTGTCACATAGACAACAAACATCTGTAACTGTTTTTGGCCGTGATTCGTCCATTTTCCACACTCAGTGCTCATGTACATATGTTCCACGACTGAAACAGTTTACCTCCGACACTACTTTGAAAGGGCACCGTTACGGCACCTTGGCTTAAGCGCCGCCCCCGACAAGTATGATTGAACACAGAGCGTTTTCCCGCTGTATCCCACAACAATAATAGGTTCTGCCAGACCAAAGATCTGGCCAAGCAAGCCCATGCTGCACAAGCTGTTTGGAGAAATATGATGGACATTTTATGCTTTTTTGGAAGCTGTAAAAAGATGACCCTATTAACCTCAATAGTTTGAGAGAAGGCTGAGCTAGAACTATAGGGGCTAACAAGCTGTGTGTTTGATGGTGCTACGAACATCAATGGAGTTTCGCCTGATATAGGGGTGAGTAGAGGATAACTGAATTTTCATTTTGGGATGAACTATTTCTTTAAGGTTAGACAACTAAAAAATTGGTTAAGCTTAGGGTAAGGTTTTGGTTATGGTTAAATAAGAAAAAACTTTTATTAAAAATGAGAACTTCACTCACATTACAAAACTTTACAAGAGTTGTGAATTGAACCCGGGTCATCAGAGTTAAAGGCAAATATGTATGCCCATCACATCTTTACTTTCCATTTTTGCTTTATTTCAGTTTATTTCAGTGTCCTCCACGTAAACCTTTCATGTTATTTCTTTCAATTTCTGTGCATAGAGTGTGTTAGATGCATTTTAAGAGAGAAATTTCATAAGACCAGGCTGACAAGTGCTCATGACCTGGACTGCTTTTGCGAGCCAACCAATCACACGGAAGAAGAGGCGGGGTTTCACGGTATGTAAACAACAACCAGAATGAAAATAGAGTACTCTACCATTCGAAGCGTTGTTAGTACTCTGTTACTCTGAACATAAAGAGTCAATATGTAACGCACTGTACTGTATGGGTATTTCAGGAAACTTACATGGAGTTTTAAAATCGTGTAGTATATTACGGTATATTACAACACCGTTTTAATATAGTTCACCTTCAGCTCCCATGAAAATGCTAGTTTTCAGCCTGGTTGCACCGCCTTTATTGATTTCAAACACAATCATGGTGTTTCAAATCACTTTCTCCTAACAGTACAACAAAATGTTCCTTCAAGATAGATTTCATCCAACATGAGCTATTGCACCCTGACATTGGCAAATTTAGAGTTGTATGAATGTCAAGAGAGACGTGTCCTTTTGTTCGCTGCAGAATTTGCCAGCAGCTCATTTCCTCTAGGAATGCATTAACAAAGCAGTTAATTCTATCATTAATTAAAAAGGAATCACAATTCAGTGAACACTTCAAATTAATCTATTGAGATTTGCTCTCACGCATTGCTCACATTCTATTTTCTTTGTTTAATCAAAGAAATTGCAGCTAGAGAGGCATGTTTTTACGTCATCTACAGGATGAAATCTGGTCCTGTGTAGCTCAGTTGCTAGTGCATGGCACTAACACAGCCAGGGCTAAGTGGTTTGAGTCCAACTGGGGCCATCCATGCTAAAAATGAATATACTCATAGTATTGCAGTGTACTAACATAGGAGTACTTGGGATAAAATCATCATCCAAATGGCACGTTTTGCTGTTTTAATATGGTTTTGGATAGTCACTGGGGGCACACATATTAATACAAATTGATATTTATTTGTTATATAAGTGTAATTCATTAAATGTAAATCCTGTTCTAGTAGCTTACAGAGATGCAATACTGTTCGTGGAATTGATTTGATGTTCCAATCTAATGACTCAAAAAAGTATTTTTCCCTATAAATCCCAAATACTGTTTAGAATTATATAACTAAATAGTCTTCTAAGACATTTCTGATCTGGCCAGTGGCCACGCTGAGCTGTTTATCTCTTCAGTCACTGAAGTAAGGTTATAAATACCCTGGCGTTGCTACAGTATGGAGCTACTTGGAGGGTGATAAGGTGCTAATTAGCAACTGTTAGCAGAAATAACAAACCACATCCACAGAATGAAACACATCTTGTTGCCACAGAGTGTTCCAAGGATGATCCTTTCTCCTCTGCTTCCTCACACTGCGACTTGAGAAATTTCCCTATTAACATTGTGTACGAAGAAACTCTTTTTTTCCCCCCTTCCAGGCAAGCCAGGTCTGACAAATTAAGGCTGTGGAGTCATTAGATTAAGATAAGAACTTATCTTTTACTTTGAGACAGACTTTTATCTATTGTATTTTTCTTCTCTCCCATCTCGTTCGTTCTCTCTCCCCATTCACTGTGAGATGGTTAAAATAATTGGGATGGTATGTGACCAGAAAGGCCAGATAGGATTTTAACCCTGTCATGGATTAACCTTTCATGTCTAAGGTAGGTCACAAAAGGTGCAGTTGGAGACATGTTAAGACTCATTTAAGGGAATCTTTGATATGCTATTGTTCTAAATCAGCTTGTTTTTCCACAGGTACATTTGCAAAAAGGTCTAGAAACGACTTCTGCATGCTGTCAAGGGTTATTAAAGCATAAAGTAAATTTTAGGGTCAGTGAGCAAGACTGGTGTAGTGTCTTCATCTCCCAGTACATCATTTAGAAGCGTTCAACCAGGTTTCATCACGTGGTTCATGTGGTTTAAAGAGAATCTGTTTCAAAACCCAATGCAGAATCCCTGCAGAATCCATGGCAGGATAATTGGGAGTAATGACATTAGTCATGATTTCCTCTACCTGAACATCAAATAAAGATAAACTGAAGCCAGTGGTTCAGTCATGTTTTTTTATTCATCACCATTAATTACTTAATCTTTTTCTCAAAGCTATGTATGTATTTGATTGATTAGCTCATCTCTGATACCTCTAATCTATATGTTTTTTCTGTGATAATCACCGCCTCATGATTGAAATGTACTATTCCTCAGAGCATAACATTTTAAAAACACCTGACTACCAAATAAATGAGTAAGAGTCTTATCAGAGTGGCCAGAGCACTTCTATGATCCCACTGATTATAATCCTTTGTTTTAAAGGTCATTGCACCACTTTGTTGGTATCTAGACATTTCCTTGTAGCACTAATTGTGTACATTCTTGACCATTTCGTTAGACAACTCAGCACTAAAACTAAGAATTCAGAACAGTTTATGCTACTTGTTTACAAAGATCAAGATAACAAGGGCAAATCTCTGAAATAACGAAGGCTGAGCTTATGTAGAAAACACATATTTTCCATTTTAATGGTGTTTAAGGGTGGAAGCTAGAAGAACGATTGCTTGAAAAATGTAACTAAATGATCGGATTCACTGGCATCCAAACGGCAAGGGTAGCTGTTGGGTATGATGACGTTCCTTTGATGTGAACCCTAACTAGCTTTAAGCTCAGCTAGTGCATCATGGCTGCATCCTGACTGATGTATTCCATTTAGATGAGGGCCACTTTGTCGCTTGAGCCAACTGTGTACCTTTAATTTGAAATTCTCTAATGTCTCAGATGGGATAACATTAAAGGCCAGGGTCATTAGTGTATTGTAGTATTTGCCCAAACTCTGTGAGTGGGACTGTCATCTCCTGGAATGTTGTCATATTCATCAATGCTCTGCATAATAGCATGAGAAACTATTTACATATCAGATCAAAATTGCCAGAGGAGAGCATTAATTATTGAAAAACAAAATCAAAACACCAGCTTTTTCCACTTTATAGTTTGTTGTCTGCACAGACTGAAAGCCACTTTATGCCCAGTAAACATAATTATCTCAATTTTAAAGACATTTTAGACTTTTTTTAGGGACCATGGCCTACACAAAGGCAATAGCATTTTCTGTCACATTGGCAAAATGAACTCTTGCCCTTTATGCTGTACATCCCCAATGGGTTGTAACAAGCTTCTGAGAAAGGAAGTGGCACAGCCTCTGGAGAGCATGAGTACCTACAATATACATATTAGAGCCTTGTTTGTGCGTCGGGCTCCCAATGTTGTTAGTGGGCTAATTCTCTGAATGAATAGATTCTCTCCTACAATAGAAAGTGCATCATATTGATGGGTTTAATTGAGCTGAGACTTGACTCAGTTAATTATTGACACTAAAGCAGTGTGGTAACAAAGAAACAGAAACAGAAAGGCATATTCTTGTACACAGTCATTCCAGGTTGTACAATTTAGAAGGCTATACATGATGTTATTAAGGATCTATTAAGATACATGTATTCAAGACAGCCTTGAATGACATTGTTCCTCCTAATGGTGTGATAAGAAACAAGAGACATCTGCTTCTGTTTGCAGTCTCTGGAATATGAGATGTATCTTTTAAAATATGGCTGTATTTTCACTCTGGCCTAATTCACTGCAATGGTTGTGGTACAATGTGTGTTAGAAACATATTTTACCACCAGAAATATAATAAACACTACCTGACAATTCACAATGGCACTGAATGCAATGTTGGATGTAAATTTAATTATTTAATTTTTACCAAATTTCCCCACTGGGGTCATTTAGATTTCATCTTAATCTTATTTTCTAATCCTAATCCTGAAATGAATTGGAATAGAAAACAAATGTGAACTGCATTTCCACACTGATCCAGTAAATGTTATGTCTATTTTATGCCCAATGCTACATTTTAAAGAGTCATAAAACATATGCAAGAGTACTTAGATTGGTGTACGATCATGTCATGGCTGGCTTTTAAGTTGTCTCAGACACAAGATATCTCAGAGAAATGCAGGCCCCTGTTTAAACAGACCCATAATGGTTGATAATAAAGTTTGTTTTACAGCACTGCCCCAGTATATAAATTAGACATGCACAGGCAACAATAAGGATGTACTTTGAAAATGTGTACAGATACATTTTACTGCATTTTCCCCCACCACAATGTCATCCCCTTGAGCTGCCAACAGAGTGTAGGGGGGTGAATTCATGAGGGTCTTCTGTAATAGGCTGGCACACATACAGGCACAGCCTGTGGAACCTTACACGCTGGTGAAGCTGGTCTTGGCATTGCTTTTGGCAGCTATGTGGTTATGTGCTCTTGCACTACACATTCTTTCAGAAAAAAGAAAGTTTTAACTAGCTGCTCTTACCACTCCTTTATAAATGAGGAAGCCCTTGGCATAAATAGATCTACATGTTCATTTGGTATATTAAGAGAGGCACACAGTTAAAGAGTGTTCATTACAATTGTAAATTTCTGCCCTAGGGCCCTTAGCCCAGCGCTAGATTACATGAGGTCTATGCTCACGGACAGCGCCTGGCATCTGATTGAGGGTCCAGTGCAGCTAATTAATTTCATTAGAAAGTGAAGTCATCTTCTAGCAGGAATTAATATTTGGAGCGTCATGTTGCTAATTTATTTCCAGATTTAATTAGCTCAGAGAAGAAATGTTGCTTGGGCAAGAGGACTTTTTAATTATCAGCTTGGATAAATTTGAAAATGTTGATGCCTAAGGGTTGAGTTAATTAAAACCTGCATTATTTTAACTTTAATTAGCTCCCATCTTTGTTTTTCTTCACCATATGGCCATGTCCTGTAGTCAAATTTAGTTAATTAAGCTAATTAAGCTAATCATTTTAATTACTCAAGACAATGTGATTGGATAGAGGATGACTACAAGTTATAGCCAAGTACTTGTTTTTCATTAAGTTGAAGGGACAGAGTTATTTCTGATTGCAGTTGGCAAGCATAGCAGAGTAGTTTGGAATGTGACAGCCTCTGAGATATTAAGGCTGAAGTCTAATTGCATTCCTTGATAATAAAAAAACTTGTCACCAGCACAACTCTTTTAGAGGAGAAATGGTTTACTACAACATCTTCCACTAGTTCTAGCTCGTATGCTGATGTGGGCCCCTTGTAGTCCATCAGATCAAATTACGCCTTCGCTTACTCAGGTTTAAAGAGGTCGCACATCAGAATCCATGTCCGCTTCCCTATCTGGAGCATGTGGTAGAGGCAATAACGGACATTACTATTTGTAAATAGTGTTTTGACAAACATCATCTCTTTGGATGTAATATTTGATATATATAAAGCATTTGATATCTTTATGTCTGGCTCATTTCTTTTGACCAGGGCTGAGTATGAAATTGAATTGTAATTGGGTAATAGGCCTGAGCATGTAGTTGCTGGTGGGATCAGGATGCTGCCCTTCCCCTTCTTGACCCTAGAGTGTGGGATGGCCAGGGTGTGGGTCTATGTGAGCTGCTAGCAGCTGTGCATCAGTCTGGACACAAGCTGGGCCCATCCAGAAGCCAGGCCTAGCTGACAGATGCAGAGGCTAAACCCAATAATGAAATAATACTGGGAGACATCATGTCCGTGGTTTCCATCATTGTTAAAAGATTTTGGTACAGAGTACCCCCACTTAGGTAATTTGTTTCCATGTATAATCCTATTGCTCACTATTAAATTAAACCAACTGGTCATTTCAGTTTGGAGCCTATAAATAAACTGGTTGCTATGTGCATGGGCAGTATGTGCGATGTCTCATCTGATTAAAGGGGAAGCACTTAATAATTTGAACTGAAAAAGGTGACCTTCAGTGTCAGGTGACCTCAGTGGTCTGCCACACATATGGCCCCAATGGCAGCAGCAATATTACTAATGTCTGTTCCTAATGTATTTTTACAATCCTCATCTAGGACCACTCTCCACAGATTGTTTTGGACAAATGTTGATTTGTTGTGAAATGGCAAAGTGTAGTAAGCTAGAGTTGTTTACATGGTCAAGAGCAGTAATGTCCAGGACAACGGATGCATTGGTCAAGAGAGATGATAGGCCCCTCTCTGGTTTCATCAGATTGAGGCTAGTTAGTCATCAGAGTGTCTGTGTTTGGGTCATAGCCAGTGCCTGAGGGGAGGAGCCCCCAGCCTTCTCATAGTTGCACTGTAACCTAGAATGCAATATGAGATCAGAATTAGTCACCATGTCCCTACCAGGCTCTCACCCACTTTAGTAATGTTTCTGTCACCACCTGGTTACTGTACATGGTCCTGTCTCTCACAGCAGCCTCTGGTAGATGGCCAAATAATTGTAAGAAAAAACAATAAATATTTCACATATACTTTTTATGAAGTAGCTGAATGAATGATTGCATGTAATAGTACGTAATGGTTGCTGAGAGTTTTTATGTTCAAAACCCAAATTCTAAATGGGACGTCCAGGCAGTAATGATATTTAGCACGTCTTCAAAAGGCTTTCAGTGACTTTGTATCTGCCCCTGGCAAAGTAAGTATATTTGCCTCAGCAGAAATTTTGAATTGAAACTCACTTACTTGATAATTCCCAATGCTTCCAAAGTGTATTTGAAACACACTCCAGTGTTAAATCAGTGTGAGGTATCTATCATTCTGACAGTCGTGCCATGGCATGCGGACAGGCTACCAAAAAAGATCCAAGAATGCTGATATGTGGTCAGTTTTGCCATGTGGAATGCATACTGTGAACAAACATTTGCCATGCTGTAAACAATTGATGACTAAAATTTTGCTGTGATGGAATTGGAATTGCAAGGCACACACAGAACGAAGACCCTTGAGGGTGTTTAAGATGGATTTTCAATTCACCTTTCAGCGGTGTTGCAGACAGTGGGGGCGTACAACCTGAGGTAAGTGAGGTAAGTACAACCTGATACTCAAGCATTCATGAACTGGCAGTAATGGTGAACACTAGGTATCTGTATAAGTTAAAAGGCAAACATGGTGAGCTGACTACATGAAGCTGGTATGCTCTTTTGAATGGATGACCTCCTCCTCATTATCTTGTTATAACAAGAAATTATATTGATATAGTAAGAAATTAACTCAATATAACGAAAAATTATCATGATATAATGAGAAGTAAGATCTTGTTCTAAAGAGAAAATAATTTGTTATAACGAGAAAAGACATTGATATAAGGAGAAAAGAGATCTTGTTATAATGTGAAAAAACATTTTGATCCAAGACGAGGTAGCCTATAGGCCTTGGCTGTATGATTAGATATGGTGCATTTAAACAAACTGTTAAAATGTTTCTTTCTTTTCGGTCTCAGACACTCAGATGTTACTCTCATTGAGTAATGTAGATGGTATTGTAATTTGTATGTGTACATGCTCTGAGGCTGCATTAGAGAAAACCACAATGTTGGCTATATGGGAACCGCGGACCTAACTTCATGTTGATTCCTATGATAAATTAAAGCCCTATGGAAACGAGATTTTAAAATCATTTCTCGTTATGACAAGATCATTTCTTGTTATGTTGAAATGATCTATCTTCTCGTTGTATTGATATAATTTCTTGTTACAAAGAGATAATGATGATGACATTATAATTCCCTAGTGGCAGCAATACACTTCCATATACAACGGCTGACCCAGTAGCATTGTTAGCATTCCTTGATGAAACCACTGCCTACTGCTAGCCAGTAGCTAACACGCTAGGTTATGGCTAGCGTAATCCATTAATTAAAATGAGGAATGCTAAGAGTAGAGGTTTTTGCCAATTCAGAATCTTTTCCCCACAATGTAAAAACTGCCTGTTGCTTTTTTGCGCTTAGTTTTATGTAAAGCATATTCAATTTGTTTGTTTATGAAATGTGCTCAAGTTTGACTTGACTACTGAACAATAAATGCTCCTTACTTCATAAAAACTGTCTTGAATCAAACAATCCTTACGTTGAAGCAGAATTTCATTGTTCATCACTAAATCATTTTCCAAAAAAAAATCATGTTTGGCTCATTGTCCAATTTAAACCGGGCCAGGAGAGCTCAGTGAGAAGCAGCTTAATAGATTTAGGTGGCAGGAGGTCGACATAGAAGCCTCAACCAGCAGAGAGCAAGGAGAGCATCTGCTCAAAGGCCACCTCCCCACACCCGGATCACCATCTCCAGAAGAACTCGGGCATGGAGCCTCCATCCCAGCTCCACACTAATTCCATTGCCCCCACCACACGCAGGCTAATTAAGGCCATGCATTTATTTATGACTGAGCTCATTAAACAGGGAAAAAGATGGTCGCCGCTCCAAAAACACATTAGTCCCCGAGGAAACTGCCTGTGAAGTCGCTCTCCTCAGGCTGTTTCAGGTCACAGATTCTGAATCTTTGTGACATATGAAGAAACAGTGAGCTGTAACACTCAAAAAAAAATCGGTTCTGAGGCGATGAAGTGATGGTGCAGGACATTCTTCGGGGTTCATTTGAAGCTGCTTGAACTGGTCCCATAATTACATGTATAGGTCATGGGCTGGGGGGTGGAATGAAATACCACTTACAGGTCTTGTGGTTTGTGTTTTCTTCTTAGGGTAATGGTGAATTCTAGTACTGTACATTAAGAAAGTCCTCCGTTTTAATAATATGACAACTTTAGAAATGGCACAAAAAATAATAATGATCAATGTACAGTAGACTGTTAAACTCAAAACATGAACACAAACATGGACTAACACCCACCCCTCCCCTCCAGTATTTGTATTCTAGCGTTATTTATGTTTACAAGTTTGATGTAAAATGTGAAAGGGAAAGTTGTAGTAAAGAATTTAATCAGTGTTCAGGTTTGAAATAAAAGAGAGGATACCCTCGGGAGTATTTTCTCTGTCTCTCTCTCTCTCTCTCTCTCTCTCTCTCTCCTCTCTCTCCTCTGTGTGTGTGTGTGTGTGTGTGTGTGTGTGTGTGTGTGTTTGAGAGCATGGACAGAGAGATCTTAAGCAGATCCTACTCCCTTCCTTGTAATTGTAGAGATAATGCCAACTCATGCAGACCTTCGCTGAGACAACTGGCAACTTGATTTAGTGCTCTTTAATGGTTCCAACTTTAAAGACTCTGAGAAATTCTTCACGTTTCTACTTACTGCGTGTGGTACCTTATCTAGACTGGTAACATTGCTAAGAAATAATGAGATATCCGTCTTGTGTTTCATTCTATTATTTGCTCAAGAACCCAGACTGAAGCGAGCTCAGATGTAAGGAGCAGATCTTCCTTCACCTCTCCTTTTTTATACAGCATTTGTCAAAAATCTTTGGGAAACATTTGCTGTGTATTCTAAGTATCTTAGCCATGCAGGGCCTAAACATCCATATACAGGATATGCCCATTTTAACGTTTCCTTTCAGGATGGTTGATAAACAACAGCATTTGGTGACCTTTTGGTGTTCTTATGGGGGATTTAGCCCCCTGCTCGGAGATGCACCGTGCTGGTGGCTCCAACAGACAAGAGCACAATGGTGGTGCAACTCAGATGGGACTGTCTCCAGGCATCACAGGAGGCCCTGTGGAAATGATGATATCATATGTTGAGGTCATATGTCCTCTGATTCACTGGACAGCGCTAGCACATGGAGTAAAACCCAGAGTTTTACAAATCAGGTGTTTTTATTTCATCATCCAGAGTCACAGACAGTGTATGAATCCATTATGTGTGTATAGTGTGTGTATGTGGGTGGGTGGAAGGGGGGCTACTCTCCACTCCATAGGACTCCGTGTAAGATGCTTTCAACAGCAGGCAAACTGGTTCTGCACTTACTGTGAGAGGAAGCACTGAGTGTTTAGAGTACTCAGCCCTCTTAATGCATTATTATTGTTACTACATTCTTGAGGAGGATGGGGAAAATGGAGCAAGGAATTCTTTTCAAGAGTCCATCCAGTAAATAATGTGGGCTAAATATAACACGAATGTTGACGATTTAATTTGATTAAATAAGTATTGCAAGTAACTGTTAATTAAATGATCAAAGATCTTATTCTTACAGTAGTTGTTCCTGTTATTAATCCCATTTATCACATTTCACAACTACAGGAATGGATATTTTAGATATATTTTAGGAAATGTGAGAAATGGGAAATGTTTTCGATGTGAAAACAAGAAAAGATTAATTAATTTAGTTAGTTATTTATTTGTTTCTTTTTTAGAGAAACTGCTGCATCCTGTAAATGTTTTCCACTTTGAGTAAAGATGGGCTTAGGAAGAGAAGGGCAAGAGAGTCCTGGGGGGCAGGGGGTGCTTTTTTTCTCATTGCATTACGAGTGCATTTCCACAATGAAGGATGTCTGAGCGTAAAGTGAGCCTCTTGTCGTCAGAAGGTAACCCTTTTAACAGTAAAAAGCAATGCTTTAACAGTGCTCCTTGCACTAGAGTTCACAGCATACATAATGGAGAGGATAGTGTTACCTACTACTTTAGGGCAAACAAGACTGCCCTTAATTGCCTTACCAATATTTGCATGTCCCTCTCCATGTTATTGAACACCCTACTAAGTAACTGAGCACCCTGGCAGAGGCACTATTTAAGTTGTTTGTGGATGCCTCGGTGGGCTGAAACAAGACAATTACCAACCAGATTTCACACCATAATGGTCATCTTAAGGGCATCTTGAGTTTCACTGGAAGCCTGTACCCTGATCAGTGTTGACTTTTCTAAATATGATACCTCTAATATATAGCATTTAATGTTTAATGTGCTTTGATGAGGGCTAAGAGGAGAGAAGAGTCAACCATTTTAATTATTGAACAAGGCAACATTAATCATGTTGTCCCCCATGAGTGATGCAGTCTCCCTCATGGCTAATCAGTAGCAAATATGTCACCTGGTTTTGACCTGTATTTGTAGCAAACTCTTGGGCCAGTCAGTGTAATTTGGAAAATGTTGGAGTGGAGTGGTGAGATACATAATTTTCCCAAGTTACTCAAAATCAAAATGGTTTCTCAGATATTGCATGTGACACATGCACAAATGAACAAACAAACAATGTAGTACTAATTTGGGCTCCTTTGGGTAATTTTTAAAATGCCAAAATGCAATAGTGAGATTTTCCAAAGTTTTGTCAAACCTGATCAGTGGTGTCTGAGATACCTCATGTGACATACAGACCAAACAAAAGATGTAGTGCCCCCAGTGTAATTTTGGAAATGCCAGAATGCTGTAATGAGATACATCATTTACCCAAGTTTTGTCAAAATCCAATCAGTATAGTGTTTGAGATATTAGACAGGAGGAAGAACAAATGAATGAACAAATCAACGAACACATGGAGAGAGGCATTTACCTAGAAGTGGGCATCCTTCTAAAATATTACCAAGAGCCACAAGAAAAATAATAAAACTAGTAAGGAACAACCAAAATATAGCATCCAGTGATCTACAAACCTCCATTGCTGCATCTGATGTTATTGTGCATCTGTCAACAATAAGAACACTGAATAGAAATGGTATTCATGTAAGGTTAGCCAGGAAGAAACTACCTGGACAAACCTGAAGCCTGTTCTTTGGACAGATGAGTCCAAAATTGAACTGTTTGGACGCAATCAAAAGTGCCATCTTTGGCAACAAACCAAAACTGAAATAATATTATCCCTACAGTCAAGCGTGGTGGGAGTGTCATGGTCTGTTTTTCTTCCTCTGGACCTGGATGACTCGACATCTTTAAGGAAACCATGAATTCTGAGGGAAACCAAAGAATCATGAACAGAACTGTTCAACAAGACGATGATCCTAAACATTCAAGCCAATCTACCAAAGAATGGCTCAGGAGGAAGAAGTTTACTGTTTTGGATTGGCCAAGTCAAAGTCCTGTCCTAAATCCAGGTGAGGTGCTGTGACAGGAACTGAAGCGTCCTTAAACCTCACTGAGCTGGTCGAGTTCTGTAAGGAGGAGTGGTTGAAAATCCCTAATGGAAGATGCCAGAGACTGATCAGTGACTGGAAGAGACTCCAAGTCATCAAAGCTGAAGGTAGGTGAGGATGACTTTTATTGACCTCTATTGGTGACCAAGGAATTGTGGCAACATCAACAGGTCTCTGGCACAGTAATGGATGGAAATATAAAAATCACATTTTCACAATAGAACAAGTAAGCTTAAAATTCTTAGTTAATGTACCTTTAACAAAGTACAGTATGCCTATCATAGATGCTGAGGCTGACATAGAGGGAGTAACACTGTCCAGAGACTGCTTTTATCCTGACGATCCAAGCCAGCCGACTTACAGCTTATTAATGATGATGCAGAGTTTAGTTCCACTGTACTCATCGTAATGGAAAATTCATGTAGCATTTGGAAGCACCGAGGCCTGGGTTGCAACTGAGGAAAAGAGGCATTTGAGGGGAAAAGACTGCTTCATCCTGGGTTTCAGATGCTCTTTGTTGTACAATGAATATACCAGTAATAAGCATATGAATTCATGTCATTATCAGAAAGGTCTTGGAAGGTGGGGTGTGTATAATTTCTGAGGCAATAAACACAATGAGAAAATACTAGTTTGGCAGAAACTAGATTTTTAAATTAAAAGTCCTTGGCTTGGTAACTGCTGTTCATGCATAAAACAAGATGCATCTATCCTGCCATAAAAATCAAACAAATAATTTGTTATCATATTGAGATAAATAACGATCAAAAAGTTGCAGCAGAACAAAGACATAAACTAATTACAAATAAATGTAAGGTGACATAAGTAAGCCAGTTGTGGTGCATCACCAGACTCCCCAGTGGGAGAGAGAAGGAGCTCAAGTTGAAGCAAAGTGATTTCCCTCAGGCAGACATGCCATTTAAGTGTGCTCCATTGTTGTGGGTGAGATCCATTAGCCCTCACTCTGGTATGGCACATCAAAGCAAATCCTCACATATGGATTATGTGTAAATGGTATTTGAAAAAAAAAACAAATTTGAGTGAGTCTGAAACTGAGCAATTCAGATTGTTCAATAACTTGAATTTGAAAAGGGAGACATCTGTGAATGTGTGTGTGTGTGAGTATGCATTTGTGCATCTGTGTACATGCTCATGTGCACAGCTTATGTATATTTATATGTGTGTGTGTGTGTGTGAGAGAGAGAGAGAGAGAGAGAGTGTGAGTAAACAGCTTAATGGAACCAAGCGGATTTCATAATGGAAAAGGCCACCATACTGTAGCACGGCATAGCGTTGTTATGATGTGGATTACTGAGGTCACTTTAAAGGGAAATCAAACCCAAAATCAACTTAAAGCATAATTCCTTTTTTAAATGTGATATTCAGATGGTTCTTTGGCCTGAGAGTAGTATAAGATCCAGGTGTAACTGAATGCATGGTCTGGTTCTGTAGTAAACACCTCAGAAGCAAAATTTGTCATCAGGGGCAACCGTAACATGTTTCATAATTCATGGTCAAATCATCTTCAACTCAACAACAACACTCAAGCTAAATGAGGATGATGGTTTTGAAACATTGTGCAGCTATTTACTGCAGTACTAGCACGGGCTACATTTTATTAATGTTTACAAAACTATTACAGAAAAAAAAGATATTTCCAATTTCAACTGGCTCTTAGATTGTACAGCCAAAGCACCATTTGATATATCTCATGAAAATAATAGAATTATCTCATAAGACATATATTTCTTGTTTTATTGTTAAATCTGACATTATCACCTCTGTGCATTTCCAGTGAGAATATTGTGCTAAAATATTAATATTTTAGATGTTAAAATTTTTTGATGTAGACGTGGAGTTTTTCCACTTTGATACCACCTACAGTTTCCACTCAGTGCCACATGTAGGAGAGTAAGGGGTGGGATGTAAAAAAATATATCAGCAATATTGTAGCATTTCAAATTATTCAGTTTTGTTAAAGCAATGGCAGTTATTATAAACAGACAGTTGTATACAGTTTTATCCACCAACTGATTAATAAATATTAGTATGAGGAAAAATGTTCATTTTTTAAAAAAATTTTTTGCTGAGTTGTTTTCATTTACAGAAACCTTTGCTCATTTTCAACACACTGGTCTGGATTGACATTGATATGATTTACATTTGTCAATGTTATTTTGATGTCACTTTAAATTGTAGAGATGTTTACCATGGTTTGTATGCCAAGGATTGTTTTTAAAGCCCATTAAAATCAATCAATCTCAATGACCAAACTTTTTCACCTCAATGTAAAATGACTATCTAGACCCCTATGTAATATCATTTATTCTTCAATAATAACTCATCAAAGAAGAAATAGGTGATATTCTGACTGAGTATACACATAGATTTCAAGAAGGGTAGTCAGATCCCAAAGTAATTCAAAACACAGGTTCATTATGCTTCACCTTTTACAACCAAATACAAATAAAAAATGTACAGAAAACTCAAAACTCATGTTTGAAAGTTTTAGGTATGAAGATATTTCCCTGCCATAATGTTTGAGTACAAAAAACGGATGATGTGAGCAAGAGAAATAAATTTGTATTTGCGCCTACTTTTGTCACTGTTTTGGCGCTCAAAGCCTCCCAGGACGATTTGCAAGCCTGTGGACCAGGATTTGCATGCAAAGGGCAGGCGGTTCTAGAGCAGAGAGCTATCTGATTGGTGCACGGAGATTGATCACTATGGTCTTCACTGATTGGATACAGAACATGTCACTCTTACTAGCACCATAACTGCGCCATTGTGTTAGCTATAGTGGATATAGTATTGTGTGTTAGTGGATTTTTTTTTACTAAATGTAAATAGCCTTCAGTAGAACTAGCTAGCTTGCTAGTTACAAGAAACTATACCTGATTGGTAGGTTTGTATTACTCAGACTACGAACATTAATGAAGCTTCAAATAATATCAGTGTAGCAGACTCGCTACCCCTGGGGTAAACAGAGACACAGGAAACAGGCAGGAGTAGAGCGTTCACAGGCTCGAATACAGTTTTATTTACATCCCAGCATATAAACATGCTTGTCTTGACCGCCGCTTTCCAGTGTAGTCTCCCTCGGCTTCCAGGCTGCATGCCGAGCTGCTTTACCCCTGTCGGCAGGCTGGCCACCACCCACTGCATCTCCCCCGGGAGCAGGGGAGCCCATCCGTTCCTGGATGCGGACAGGTTAGCTGAGCATCATCGTCGGCCGTGATCTGGTGGAAGCTTATGTCGCCGTCCCTGGTCATAGATTACGGCACGGTGCAAGCAGCGGCGGCCGAGCTGTCCCAGAAGATGCAACCAGGGCGGACCTGGAAGAGCTGGCCAGTCAGGTTGGAGCTGGTATGCATCCGGGAGACTGGCAGCTTTGCAGCACGCGGCTGACCTGGTGGGACGGAGGGGAGGTACACCGGCCAAAGGAGATGACGCCGGGAAGCGGTGGTCAAGACCCGCGGTCACAGTTTTATATGCTGGGATGTAAATAAAGCTGTTCATGTTCATGGTCTGAGTAATACAAACCTACCAATCGGTTAATACAAACTTAACAATCGGTTAATACAAACCTACCAATCGGGTATAGTTTCTTGTAACTAGCAAATTAACTAGTTCTACTCAAGGCTATTTACATTTAGTAAAAAAATCCACTATAGCTAACACAATGGAGCAGTTATGGTGCCAGTCAGAGTGACACGTTGTCTGTTCTAGCCCCGCCTCCCCTTTGCTTGCAAATCTTGGATCTCACTTGCGTTTTGGCAGGCTTTGACCGCTGAAATAGTGACAAAAGTCGACGTGCGCAAAATTGACGTTTGCAAGTGTAAAAGTTTTGTGAATACAAATCCGATTTTCTTGCTCAGATTCTTGCTCAGACACTTTTGCAAATCAGTCTTTTCACTTCTGAAAATAGTTCTTTGCAAATACAAATTTATTTATTTATTTTATTTACAAATTGTATTTTGCTTTTGCAAATCATGAGTTACACTATTGTTACTATTTCTGAAAATAGTTTTGGCAGGGAAATACCTTCATATTTAGGTTTCTGTGCTTTTGGAGGTTGGAAGGAACTCAAAAATGCTAGGTATATTCATAACAGATCAATTTCTCCAGCCTTGCAAGATTTTTGTAGCACTGATATTCAATTTTCAAATATGAAAGTATATTTACTAGGTAGGTCTGTTTACTATTCTATCTGGGTTGATTTTGCCTTGAAGTCATATTCTACATACCAACATCATTTCAACGACACCAGCAGGCTTGTGAGGAGTCCAGACTTCACAGATAAGCGCATCAACTGTTACTGGGTTCCTCCTTCAGACCTATTAGGTGTTGCAATGACTTCAAACACCAATTTGTTCTGCAAATAGCCCATTCAATTTGTGGCTGCCAAAGAGAGAGACCTCTCTCACTCTCTGCAGTAATTGAATCTTCAAAGGGACATTTTCCTCTATTTCTGTCAGGCATTAGAGTGATGAATAGCAAACGGTCATTTGAACAGAAAGGGAGGATGCATGTTTATCCATTTTCGGTTAGACGCTCATCATGAGCATTGATAATTGCAAGGCTGGAAATTGAATGGCAATGCTACTGTATATTGATATTTGTGCGGACAGTAGTTACATACTGATATCAGGCCTGTGCATGAAAGATAACTTCTTGGACACTTAGCTAATGGGTTTCATGTAGAGATTATTCTATTGAGCTATAAAGAAACTTGATTTAATTGAAATGATTCATTGGTAGAAACAAGGGAGTGGCCCCAACATAGTGAGACTTACCTTGCTATAGGGATAATTGTGGTCTAATTGTGTGAACTAAAATTCTTAGCACACATAATTACAAAATATAAAAACCCAGGTTTAACATTGTAAATGACAGTACTGGCTTCCTGCCTGCACAGATTACGATGCTTAACAGTAATGGTGGACACCAGGAATTTAAGGAGGCTTTTGAATCTTCGATATTTTTATTAATTAAATACACCATACTGGAGCAAATGTCTTGGAAAATATCACAAATAAAT
Source organism: Gephyroberyx darwinii (assembly GCA_900660455.1). Taxonomy (NCBI): domain Eukaryota; kingdom Metazoa; phylum Chordata; class Actinopteri; order Trachichthyiformes; family Trachichthyidae; genus Gephyroberyx; species Gephyroberyx darwinii. The sequence goes on along the minus strand of CABFOQ010000019.1, from coordinate 5,406 downwards.
TTCTCTTTCATTCAGCATTTATATGTTGGTGAAGATCTCTACATTACTGACTATGAGCATCTTTTTTAAGTTTGCCATGGGTTCAGGTTTCAAGGAGAGGAGTAAGGTTTGGGCTGTGTGTAGAGGGCAGAATGTACTGTAGCCACGCCTGGACAACAACATTTACATGCATACTGTACATACATGGTAGTTTTACAAATACACCAAGAGTGTTCATGATTTGTTTTCCACAAAAAGCCACAGATTTTTTAAAACCCCCATCTTTTCGATATATACCACCGGAAAAAAAAACACATTCCCCTTTACAACACTTAAAATATAGAAAGTGGAAACACCATGTTGTTGGGAAATAAGGATAGAAAAGGAACAGAGAAAAATTAAAAAGGTCCCGGTTTCCCCAAAATGTCTTTAAACAAATGTACGAATGCAGATTTGAAAAGCTTGCATTCATTTAACCTCATTTGTCTTTATCTCTTTCCCTCACTTCACCCAGAACATCCTGTGTGGTATTTAATTTAGTCTTCCTGAAGTGTCCCTTGGATTCTGATCAGTCTCCTTTTATTCCAAGGTCATGGAGTCCTCAGTATCCCAGTTCAGGTGCATTAAGTGCAAGTATCCACCCATATTTGGGGAAAGCCAAGATTGAAGGCTGAGCGTTGGATATGGGTTGCAGAAATAATATCAGGATATTGACAGATGGGGGAGGTTTCCTGGGAACTCAGGTGATGGTAAAAGGCTGGGGTGCTGATCCACGTTGTCTTGGGTGACAATGAGTAAGGGCTAAAATGAAGGCACACATCCTGCTTTCCTGCACAGCTCCCGCCTAACACACCTGAAAAGTGAAAGATAAATAGTAAAACATCAAAAGGTGCCCATTTTGGGTAGAGCGACAAAAGGTTAGATGACACTGACAATAGAAGAGCCCCCATTCACAAGCATTGGTTCACAAAATGCCTCAAAATGTTTCAAGTGATTCCTATGTGTGATACAGAGCTCCAGTAAAACCCTATTTAATTTATTGATCAGCGAGGCTTTGAAAACCATCTGGTGCTCCATTTACTTTGCATTAACGTGTTCATGAAGTGATTCTCTTTTGTATAATTATAACAATGCTCTAGCGTAACTGCAGGAGGTGTTAAACTCCTGTGAAACAGAAAAATGCAGGGGAGTAAAGACAATTATCTGTCTTGGTTCCACCAGCATTCAGACCAACTTTTTCATCTTTCTTTTTGCTTTTTTTTCACGATTCTAAGGGGCAATTTTCTTTTTCCTTCATCCCTCAAATCACTAGGAGGGCTTCAGTCTATTAGTAATTGCAAACTCCTACTTGGGGGCTAATTAAAGTGACTGACGCTGGGAGGGTCTCGTTCCCCTGGGTCAAGGCAGCTCCATATGAGAAAGGTAATTTGTCTGTCCTGAACAAAGAGATTAGGAAGAAGCTGGGAAGAAAGCTTAATAAATGAGCATCAAATGTCCTATGCCATGAACACGGACAACAGCAATTATGTCACTGTGAAATCGCACATAATCAAAACAATGGTCAGTAGACAACCCTGTTTCCATACGAGCAGTGACTGCTTCATCTGCTTTCCATGTTGCTTTCCATTTTCCACTGAGCACCAGCAAACTGCCTTCCTAAACCAGCCTGCGTTTCTATGCTCAATTTATTTTGCATTGAAGATACATAAGGTATATTGATTTTGAGAGCCTCTCACCACAAGCAGTTATCCAACTGTAAGTCTCTGTTATTTAAGTGCATCCAAATGCAATTTTTCTATCAACTAAAAGAAATGAAAATCTTTATCTAATAAAGTGCTTCACCAGCAAGATAATTCAACTTAGTTCACAAACACAGATAACAAAAGCACCCTGAGACTGTTTCCACTGAGGGAGGTGTCTCTGTTTATTTAATAATTCTCTCTCCACTATAATTAAAGCACCAGGGCCAATATTCAGATTGCATTTTAGCATCAATAATTCAGCAGTTTTCACTAGAATTGATGTTAGTGCATAAATAAACAATGAGGCCTCATATTTACTACGCCAGCCATGGTACAAGAGACATGGGGGTGGGAGTAAAAACTTAAACAGACATTTAAAATTAAGCTAGATAATGCAATGGCTTTCAATTTGAATGTGAGGTGCTCTTAGGGCTCTTAGAGCTGATTTGTAAAAGTGACAAGCCCTTAAAAGGCCTGTGACGTGGAGGGAGGGGGGCTTAATGGAGTTCTACTTCTCCTCTACTCACAAAACCACTCAAGGTGAAATGCATGCTCCCAACAATATAATTCCTCTTTCAGTCAGACTCTGACACTCAAAAAAAAATACCTTCTATATCTCTCTAGGCTGTGTGTGCAGACAAGGTATCAATAAAGCTCCTTGTTGTGAGGCAAAAATGATTATATCTCTTGTTGGCAGAATGAAGCTATCCTGAAGAATGAAGTTATCCCTCGTATATGATTAGGCCTTCTGTTTTTCTTTCACTGAAGGCATCAAGATCAAATCAGGGAAAGCCATGATGACAGGTTCCATGATATACTAGCTGCAGCTTTGTTGTCTGTGTTGAACCTCAGGCCCTGTATACATATTTTTGGCCTCAGTTTAATAACTTAGAGCAGGTGATCCGGCTCATGTTGATAAGAGTAGTAAAATGCTATTTTAAAAACAGTGTTAATAGCAGCACACATTATGTCATTTTTTTTTAACACAATTGCAAATTAAATTAATTCAAAATGAGTCAGATATGCATCCGCTCAAACCTGACTCAGTGTAAAAAAATACTTTTAGGTGTTTAATACAGATTTTCAGAGTGTATGTGCTCCGACAAGAATGATAGAAAAATCTATTGCTCGTCTAAAATTAAAATTAATCTTTGGTCAAGATTTATCTATTGCATGCCTTGCAGTAAAGATGAATCAATGACATCAATATAAACAGAATGAAAAATGTTAGTGTGGAAATTACAGATTTTTTTTTTCTGCTAATGACTCCTGTTAACTGATGACAAGATTTAGGGATTGTACTTTTTCTGAAGTTATCATCTGACCCTTTTAATACTTTGAAACGAGACCACAAAGAACTGGAGTATGCTCTACCACGGCAGAGAAAGAGCTCCAGTCGTCTTTCACTGGTACAGGGAGGGTTTCCAGACTGATGAGTGGCTCTTACCTTCTGGTCAGGCAGTAGTGGGTTTGTCTGCAGTGAACTCAAATGGCCGTTGATGAGTGCTGTGGGTCTGTCGTGTTCGCAGAACAGGCTGCCGTTGATGTAGTGGAACCGGTCCCCGGGGACAAGTCGGTTCCGGCAGGTGGAACATGTGAAACACTGTAGGGGGATAGGAAGAACCTATCACACACAGTCCCTTGGACCACAAGGCAGCGCTCAATCCTATTATGTAATGATACCTTAGAGCAAACACACACATGCATGCACACACACACACACATGCAGAAATATAATTCCACAGAGGGGTTGTTGGTGGTTTAGGGTAGAAAACACAAGCACAACCAATTAAAATCAAGTAATTATTCTAAGACTTGAAAAAAATGACTAAGATAAAAAAAAATATGGATGACAATTTTATTGTTTCCTCAAGTTAGTCATCATTTTCAACACTGGTGCTTTACCGTTTTTTTCCCCATAAAATTTCGACAAACTTTTATCAGCCCTGCACCAGACAGACGGTGGCTTTCAGCTCACTGTGCGTCTCAAAAGGTGTTTTGATTTTCAAGTGAGCCTTGATATTTATGTTATTGACCATAGACATGATCCTCAATGTGCAAGTGCTATACATCCCATTACTGTGTGATATGTGCTTAGCATTCTCACTTTGTTTTAAGGTCCATAGATAAATGTTGGTGTATTTACCTTAAGATGGTACACATTGCCCTGTGCCCTCATCACCAATTCACTGGCTGGAATGGACTGACCGCAGGCGCTGCAAGCTCCGCTGTTCCCAAATAATCTACGAAAGGGAGAGGATACGTGTGAGCATTATGGAACCATTGTATGCATCAACCATGTGAACGGGACTTTTTTTCATTCACATTTTTGGCTGTCGTATGTCTCTGAAAGAACACTGAAATTCAGTGCTAAATTGAATATGCCTCAGCTCCTGCTTAAAGAGTTTGTTCGTAACCTTAGGGGAATACAAAAGGTACAAAAACTATGAGGAGAGAAAGAGAAAAAAGATCCAACATCACAAGGAAATAAAAAATCATAGCAATACCGGGAAACAAATTGAAACACCCAGTACCCTGCTCTCCACAAGCATCTAACACTGAAGCTGCATATTACTTTTGCTGCACATTTTTTTGCAGCCTAATAATAACCTGGAACATAAGCAATCAGGACCTAAGAGGATTTGATTGTACATCTAGGCGGAGACATAGTGCTTTTGCCATTAGGACTCCTGTGAATGCTCTGTCAGTGCCGTGTTTCCATTAGAAACCCGTAGCTACTCGGGTTGATATATAATGTGCATGGGTTAACCTTTTCAATCATGGTGTCAACACTTTAGATTTGCTTCTGCTCATCTCTTTCGTCCCTAACCTTCTCTCTCTCTCTCTCCCTCTGCCTCTTGATAATGAAATGCTTGCTCCAGCTTCCCTTCTATCTTCCTTCTGAGTCCACAATTTAGATTACTTCATCTCGGTGAGCAGCAAACTGAATGAAATTTCGATTTGAGCAGAAAGTAATTTACTGGGATCTGGACCCATTTGTCATCATATCTCACCGGGTGTTTGCTCTATCACTGCACTTTTCCTAAGCAATCAAATAAGACCACGGCATCTGACATGCTCGGGAAAGGGGGGAGGGTGGAGAGGGGGGTGGACAGAGAAAGGAATAGGGGGAGTGCTTAACGTTGGTGTGTGTGTGAATCAGATAAAGTTGTTTGGCTAAAAAAAAAATTAACGAAAGAAGAAAAAGAAAAGTGTTTTTTTTTCTGCTCATAACAGATGCAGGATCTTATTCTGAAGGACTACTTTATGAAAACCTCTCAACAAATTAATTCAGATCTACAATGCTGAAAATAAATATAGGCATTAAATGCTTCTCCTATCCCAACCACAGCCTATGCAGTTGTTAAATATATTGACAAAGCAACAAACCGAAGGGACACGGAAATGGCTTTCAATAGGAAAGCCTAAGAAGAAGCAAATTTTGTCTTGGCATCAACTGGAAAGGCTCCATCAAAACTCAATTTCAGAAACTAATTAACTGGAGACGGTTGTCACAACATTGCCAATTTTGTGCTATAGCTGGGACAAACATGATAGCAGAAATGAACACATAGCCTTTGTTTTGAAGCTATTGTGTTTATGCTGTTTGTGTAGAAAACAAACAAACAACTGCACTTCTGCCTCAACGTCATTTGTGCATATCAAAGGCCACGCCCCCCCCCCC
>CABFOQ010000011.1:0-24624 GCA_900660455.1 Gephyroberyx darwinii | reverse complement strand
CTGGACAAAAGTGTAAAGTACTGTTAGCTAACCAGAAAACAAATATATATATATATTGGTTTTCTGGTTAGCTAACAGTACTTTACACTTTTGTCCAGAAAGGAAAACAGGAGTGTCGAGAATGTAATTTGTGGGCTCCACATAGTTGAAGAAATAATATTGCATCAGTGAAATTAGTTATTTTCAGATGTTTAGGTCCTCTATCCTCTGGCCGTAGTTTTCTATAATTACTAATTGAAATGTTACAAAATTTTGGATCTGTGTTAACTATAAATTGTATTAATTACAGTAGCCTTTACACCCAGGTCCATCGTCATCAAACTTCAGAATTAGTCATAATAGCCTAATTGCAATAAAAGTGTGATCAAACATAATAAAACAGTTCTACTCTCAGCAGTAGGTGTTAATCCTATGAACTGATTTTAACATGTTTTTACAAAAGTGCTGCAAAGTCACATGGGTTATTTGTGATGAATAATGATCACCACCTTGACATACAATGTATCACTTTTGTCCCACATGTGATAAAATTGGGGGGGGACAATGAATTGGCCTGTGCAGTATTTAAATATTACATTGATTGGCCTAGTGGCGGCACTATAATTACAGATCAGAATTTTAAACTCAAATGTGATACGAATTTTTAACTCAAGGGTCCGATTTTGCTTGATTTTGATGAAACTTGGAGGGATGATGCATCTTGGCAATGTGTTCCAGCATTTAGAATAATTGCAATGATTGGCCTAATTAGGGCGCTATAATTAAAGGTCACATTTTTAAAATCAAATATCTCAGACACCACTGGTCCGAAATTTGGAGGGACGATGCATTTTGACACTTTTTCTGGCGTTTAAAAAAATACACTAATTGGCCTGAGGGGTGCGCTATAATTAAAGGTCAAATTTTCTAATTTTGTAAAGCCCTAACTCCTTCTCCATACGTTCAATTGACACAAAACTTGCTACACAAATGCAGATATACTTAAAAATTACACTGATTGGCCTAACGGGGGGTTGGGGGGTGGGCGGATACTGTAGTTAACCCTTTAGATCCCAGTAGAATTCTAGAATGTTTCTGCAGTTCACTTAGAATCCTCAGTTCAATGGGTGTTGTCTTACTTACTCTCTCTTAAAACAACGCTATCTTAAAAAAGAAAAGCTGTTTTCATTTTAAAGAGCACAAGGACTTAAAGGTAAAAATCTTTAACTCAAATGTGATATCTCAGACACCACTGGTACGGTTTTGACAAAAATCTGGATGTATCCAATGTATCCTTGGCTCTGTGTTCTGATGGGGATGCTATAATTAAATTAAAAACCTGAAAACTGCTAGTGAGCAGCAACATGTGAAGATGTGTTTTTAGAGCTCAGCATGGGATCTGCATTGCATCTTCATTGCAACAACCCCCCATTTCCAATTTGCATTTTTTTTCTTTTCCTTTCTCAACTTTTCCTTTATTTATCCCATAAAGATTGTTTGATTTCCAACAATGTTGTTGGCTTGTGGCTGTCAACTTCTCTCCCTGATGTGGGAGTGAAGTTAGCTAATTCAGTTGACCTCTCATGGAAGTTAATAATACTTTCCCTTTGAAAAGTCAATCCATACATTATTCAGTATCAGAACTTTTATAAAGAGGACCAGGATATGCAATGCATGTGCCATTGCGCGACAGTGTTGCTAATGATAAGCTAGGTGGTGATTGACTAAGTATGCAAAGGAAAACAAAGGCTTTGTGATTTCATTATTCTTGATTTTCAGGATGCACTTTCATAAGTTAAGAAACATATTTCGCAGTAAAAAAGCATTGCTTCTATTGTACCAAAACCAATGAGGTTTAATGAACTTTCATTCAACAGTGTAGATTTTCTTTTGGCATCTACTTCATTGCCTACCCCTCCACTTTGCAATGAATCTACTGGCATCAGTCTGTACAGCTGATGGAAAGACTGATAAGAATCCGCTGAAGCTAAGAGAAACAACTGCTGAAAATATGGTGTGGGGAATTACACCAATTGAGGAAGTTGCTATTTTTCTGGGACCAACGAGAGTTATAGGCCAAAGAAAGGGTGTATATTTTGGTTTGGATGGAGAGGGGAGTTGAAACAAGTGAATATTGCTGAAAGAGCGCCGCTCACATTCAGACGCAGACAAAAGGTGGAAATGAAATAACTTCCTTTCCTCAGGAAAACACAGCAGCTCTTGACAGAATAATAGCAGTTGAGTAGAGGGAGAAGGTCGGGTAATACTAGCCCTAAAACACAGGAAACTGTTGCGCCGCCTGCTTGGCTTATTAAAAGTGAACAGACACGCTCTCCCAATTCAAATGCAAGACCTCGTACAATAACTTGTTCTTATCCTATAGGCCAGGATTTTATTTACAAGAAAGTTGTGTCAACTAATGCCCATTTGAATTGAGTCATTAGGATTTTATGTGAATTTTATTTGGAAATAATACATAATTTAAACTTGAGTCAGTGCCAAAGATTGCAATCTGCAAAGTATGAGAAGGGGATATAACTGGGGAGATAAAAGAGAAAGGCCTATTTCATTGGTTGTATACAACAACCAGTTGTTATGTGCCATAGTTAGTTATTGTAAATGTCAAGGGAATGTTTTAAATGTTTTAAAAGGAGTCAACAAGACCAGTACAATAGTGCTCTGAATCAGTATGACACATTTCAAGTTCAAGGTATTTACCACATAAATGTATACAATTTGCAAATGTGGGTACACACTTTAAAACAGCCTTCTTTTGTTGGTAATATGTAGCATTTTGAAACAGCACTGAGTACATTTTCATAGACATATAGGAGTTGGCCTTTTAAACCTCACAAATGTTTGCTCTTTCAGGAACTTGAAGATGATATCTCTGCTTCAGTGGGATACATGGTGTGAATTTTTCATAGATACCAATTTGTGGGTTATACATGGCGGAGGGAATGAGAGAACCTCTATGAAGGTCCTGGACCTCTTCAGTGTTTAAAAGCTATCTGCAATCAAGCAAATGATTCCTCTCCAGCAATATGGTAATGGTTGTGCGTGTGTGTGTGTGAGTGTGTGTGTGTGTGGGGGGGTAATATATCAGTGTAGTAAAAGTTAATTACCATATGTTTGTGGGTCCTGTAAGCTGATGTACTTGATGTTTATACCTTGGATTATTAAAATGTCTCGAGTCAATTACTTGAGACTCTGCTCTCTATGCAGATCAAGATACGACCTATTGTGTCTTTCTTCAGAACGCTTGTACTCACTGTAAAGAACATGTCAGCACTACCACAAAACTTAAACAAAGTGTCAGATTCTGTACAAATGTACAGAAAATCAAAATAAAATTATTACATTTAATTAATTATTATAATAGCCTTCTCCTTAATATTAATTGCAATGTTAGCCTACAGTTCATTCATGTTTCTTTTTTCTAATCATACAAGGCTTTGTGTGACATTTTCAAGCTGGCAATAAGGTGGTGTGTACTAGGATTTTGTTAATTTCCCAAAGTGTGCCTCAGTGCCTCCACCCCAAAAAGGTTGAGACCCACTGATACAGACAATGTTATCACTATCCATGCAAAACATTTATAACAAAGCCAAAAGGATACATGATATTTAACTATTCTTGTTGCTTTGTAATTGTATTTGTGTAAGTTACTTCATCCAAGCACTATTTGTTCATTCTTTCCGACTTGGCGTGGAATTGTAATTGCAGATAATCATAGTCGTCACTGATGTTGATACTTGACCTGTACAGGTTATCATGTCTGCATACCTGGTTTCCCTCTTCCCCTGAATCAATTGTCTGCTAATCTCTTGCTCAAGCTTTCAATTGTGAGAAAACATAACCACTGCAAGGGTAGTCCTTTAATGGCTTGACCTCAAGTGGCTTTTTCTCATACAAGGAAAAAGGTTGTAAGGAAACCAAGGAAAGGAATCGTAACTGTTGGGTTGTTGATGTAGGGGCCAGGAACACCAGACTATACCCAAGTGTAGTTACAGCTATATTTTGATTAGAAAGAGAGATTTGGAATATTTTCCCTTTGGTAACCATAACAGACTGTTATGTCTTAAGAAAGGTCTTCCAAATAAACAGATGCGCCTATAATACTTTTTCTATAAATAGCACTTGAATTGCCAAACTTTGCGCCCTGATGAGGAAAAAAAACACTGAAATTGTGAACAGCATAGTTTTTACTTGCATAATAGTTAACTGTATATAAGTCCATCATGAAATTCATTCATTGTTAAATGAGCAATATCCTAATATTCAAAGAAGAATTCAGATATTCATGGAAAAGTTGTATCACTTCAAATCGTGGGGCTGCATCAGAGAAGATAGACCCATTCTCCAAGCATGGAACCTTCTGGAATTGCAAACATGAACTCACAATACAAGGTATACTAACTGCTTGTACCGCTGCATGTTTACATATCAAAACTAGCAAAGAGCAACACAGAAAATGAGACACCAGACTACAACTGACCAACAGAACAACCCAAAATTTGTCTGTGTTCCAGTGACCTCTCACAATATCACGTGGATGCAGGATGACTCATTTGAGAGTGTAAAGGTACATGGAATCACCCTCTCCTCCTGCTGTTCCAGGACAGTACAGCCTACAAAATGCAGTTTTTTTAATTATGATATATATCAAATTCTCATTCTGAATTCAGATTCCTGCAGTATGAGTAGCTGTTGGCCTAGATCAAGGGGCGAAAAAGTTGTCCCTTTAAATCTGCTGAACACTTGTTATATTATGTCTACAGTAGAAGTTGGACATGCTATTGGTGCTGCAGTGTGTTTCAAACTTCTCATTATACTATAGCAGCATAGCACTATCACTGTCATGAGTGAATGTATTGTGCTATTTTGCATTTAGGGTCATTGGTGGATGGCACTTTCCATAATGCTGTATATGTTTTGCTCCTGGCCTCATGAAGTATTTCAATGCTTATGTATAAGTAGTTATTATAAGTCCTGTGTGATGACTTGTTTGGACTGTTGCACCTAAGTGGTGTATATCCTGTATGTTTTCTGCAGACACTGTGCAGAAAATGTATACGGTATTCTAGGTACGAGGTTGTGCACACGGAAGAAGGGAGGACCTCAAAGTCATTTGTGTCCAGGGCCAAACAAATTTATAATCCATGCTTGATTCCTATTCGGTATATTCAATGTGCGTACTGATTTTTAGTGGGCCTTTCTTTGGGCCTTTCTCAGGGTTTATCTTGGCTTCTTTGTCTTGATGGTGATGGTGTCTTGATGGTGCAGTCCATTTTTTGCAGTTGATAAATGGAGGTGTTTAGTTATCAAAATACAACAGACACTCCCCAGACAATCAGAGTCAAGTATGTACCAAGGGCATGGTATGAGACAGCATGTTAGATTGTTTTACTATTTTAACTACTTTGAAAATCACTGATTCAAAGTAGATGATGAGATTGCATACAGGGGAGCTTATTGCATTCGAAATGGTAATGGGGAAACATTAAGTGGTCAAAAAGTCAGTGAACACTGACATAAGTACTGGTAATGAATGGATGTGAAACTGCAAGATTTTATTAACCTGAACTTCAGATGTTATTTTTGTATTCCTCTGTATTGTCAGCTTTGATGCCCTGGACTCAAATTATTACTTAAAGGCACCCAGTTAGCCCTTTGGCTCAATCAACCCCTGCTTATCCCAATAGAGATGATGTTTACATAGCTGATATTTTCATATGACCTATCTTGGTTTGCAATGTCCTTTTACCTGAGGGTGAATAAAGAGGTAGTGGTGCAGTTGCCTTACCTTGATATAAATTAAATGGACATTTTCTAGTTAGCTATTGTTTTAAACACACGAATATCTGAGTTAATGAAATGTTTTGATGCTCATGGAAATACAGAGAAGGACAAATTATGCATTGCTTGACATGTTTCACCCTAAGGGTAGATCACCACTTCCCTGCTATTTGCAAGCATGTCATTAGTTACTTATTGTTAATATCATGACCCCTATCACTCAGGCTTCCAGGAATTGGAAGAGACATTGTTATTTGTGGTTACATAGAAATACATTTGTAATAATCAGGCAACCCTAACCCTTCAAACCTAACATGAACTACCTTCTCAGGCATCATCAAAATGAGCAGCATAAACATGCCATGCTAGAATATTAGAAATCTAATCCACAGTTCACAGCTGTGTTTAACAAAACAAAAGAAAAAGAAAGAAATAATTAACTTTTTTTTTTCCAGAGAGAAAATGTGTGAAGAGTCAGGATTGTGTTAAGGAGACAGGAATAAAATAGATGGATAAATTGCCATGGTTATGGGACTTGGATGAGTGTTAAGCATCTGGATTTACCCTTCCCCACTCATCCCTGTTTTTGTCTGCTCTCGCTGAGACAAATCCCCATGCCTAGCCCACTGCTTTTATTAAATTCGCCTCAATAAAAAAGCTCAGACAGGATTTATTAGGTACTCAGCACGGACGTTTAGTATTTCCCTCTGTTATTAACTGAAAATCAATAGAAAGCAAAGAAAATGGAAGTCATACAAGTGTTGTCGCCTTTATATTATGTCGGCTGTCGGGTTAGATTCATGACAGGGCTCCAGCGTCTGCAAGGTGGATTTTCTGCTTACATTGCAAGACCTAAAGTGGAAGTTATTCATTAGAGTAAGCCAGCGGTCAGATACATTTCCAGGCCCTTTCACACATCTGTCTTGGTAAGACTCGAGTGGAGTGAGAAAGGATGCTGATAAACCCTGATAGAGATGTCAGATGCAACACACAGCTTGCTGGATTTATGATTATTTTGTTCTGAAGACCTTTTTTAACACCATCATGGAGCCTGTACCCTTGGAATGTAAACTGGAATAGCATTAGGCTTAACAATGTTCCCGCACTGACACATATCATTCATTATTTCATCATTCTAAGTATTTTCTAATCTTCTGTAGTTGTCTTCCTCAACTTGCCAAGAGTTGATGTGCTACCCAACACTGTGGCAATACCTCTATCTCTTGCCTACAATGTGTTATTTTGAGACTTAACAGATAAACGTTAGTATTTGCTCATTTGAAATGCTAAGGCAAAATCAAAATAACCTAAATGGAAATGTACCACACCTGTCTAATACCTCTAAGAAAGCCCTGATAGGTTTGCTGAAGCTTATTTGGTATTGTCAAAGGTTTGGCATACTGCACATGCTCTGGTTCAAAAGGATAAAGGTGCCATGCACTTAATATGCTATAAAATAACAGTCACGCACTAAGCCTGTATGCCATGGCTGCACTGCAAAGCAATTCCATCATGAGGAAAAGTGGCTTTGTCCACATATTAGCCTTTTCTTTCACAAAAAGGGTAGAAAAATCTGGGAATAAAGAGCTTACCCACCTCACTAATTTAATTACTCTCAGGACCTCCATGACAGTAATGTAAATATTCCACCACGAGGACCCAAGATACAGAGAGTAATTACTTAAGGCTTTCCTTCACATCTCTCAAGACTTTTTTTATTACCCAAAAGCTTTTTAACATTAGCACTCTCTCCCTGACAAATTAAATGAAATTTCATTACTCCAGCCATCCTAATGGCATGAAACTATCAGCTGTTGTATGCCTGCTCTCTCTTCCCTGGCTGCCCCGGCAGATTAATCAAATAGTCAGCTTCAGAGTCAAACTGAGGGGAGCATCGATCCACAAGTCTGTGTTTGTCTAAGGTTCGTACGTGTTGGGGATCTGAACCTTGAGTGAAAGACCTATATATTGATCTCCATATGTTAAACATGAACAGTCCATCACAGAACAATTATTCAGAGTTGAGAGAAATGTCTATCAACTATGTAGTTGTTATATCTAAACCAAAGGGAACCATGTTTAAGATTTATCAAAACATCATCATTAGGGCAATTACTATCGATTACATGTACAATTCATATATGTGATTTTCATTAAACAAACAAAAAAAATCAATCCCATAATGATAAGTATACAGGGTATATGATATTTTATAATTATGCCAAAGTGTATGTGAATAGATATGGTATTTAAAACATGCTGTATTCAGCACTAGATAATAATAGAGATGGGTGCACCAATAAATGGTTTCCATAGATTTGTTACAACCAACCATTACCCACTATATTTAACACCTTCGGTTTTGTAAGGGTTAAGCTGCTTGGCCTTTGATCTCTCAGGGGTAAGGTCTTGGCAAAGTGCCCCTCCACCAGCCCGAGGCCCTTAAGGGACTTTCAATCCAATTGCTGGCCAAGAGTGGATGCAGATCTCAAGGTTACACCTGAGTGTTCAAGGGCAGGTCCAAGTGTAATCGGCACTTAGATCATAGATTAATCTTATTTGCTATCTATTAGGCTTGATTCTTGCTTCCCTCTCTCCCCTCCCAAAGCCAGGATTACTGTGATAGTTTAAGATAATGGATTCTTATGGAAGAGGAGGTCAAGAACCATTCTTGTTTCAGAACCTACAGATAATATGATTAATCTAAAAGCCTCTTTCAAAAGAGGTCCCACCTTCAAAGGCCTAATTGGCAAAAAGGTATAGAATAAATTTGAGATGTTGGCACTAAGGTGTTTCATTAATTATAATTTTATTCTATCACCAAGTGTAGGTGATGGAACATATTATTTGTATCTGCACTTCATTCACTTATTTACCAAAATAAATAAATCCAGTGTGTTCTTTTATCAACAAAATCAACAGGGATATACAAATGGCATTTATTGAATATGATGCTGTGGGTAATCTCATATTCTTTAGCTTTCAACCTTTGGGTCCTTGGGTATGTAATTTATTGATATATAATGCAAGATATTGATGTTGATGACACTATTTTGTATGGCATAATTGACATTTCTTTAATACAAACAAGCTGGACATTTTATTAAGATAAATACTCATTACTACTTTTAAAGCATTTACAAAATGCTCTATTAACATTTAAAAGCAAATCAAAATTTAGCATCATTGTCCCTCACTTACACATAAAGGTTACGTAGAGATATATTGATTTCACTAAGTACAATCTCATTTTGATTCATTCTAGAGAAAATCTCACCTGTTTTGATTTCTGTGGTAGCCACTAGCTAAACAGATAACAGATAAACTCTGATAAAATATATCCAAATGTGGCAGCCTCCCTGATAACCTCTGAAGACAGGTGGGTTATCTTGTCCAGTCATCAGCAACTGAATATTTATCACAAAGAACAGACTTGTGTTCCTGTCTACATGTTTACCAGTTTATACACAAGTTAGAGGTCTTTTTTTTCTGAACAAATGTCAACTGATATTTGAACCAGAAGCATGAGAGCCCCACCCCCACAACATACAAATACACAAAGTAGATGTGAAAACACATTTGAACAACTCAACCAATGGAGGATTGTGTTCATTTTTCTCAGTTTAATGAGGTTTGAGCAACAGAAACAGGTTCTGGGAGGATCTGTTTTTTTAGTTTTGGATTAGTAGATATTAGATCTAAAGGAACTGAGGATTTTGTTTATTCACCTTGTTATTGTCCTATATTACGTTTCAGTAATATCCTCTACATATGTAGAAAACAGAAAAGCTACATGCTGATCAGTTTTAAGAATGTACCAGACTATAAATTATGTTAAATGTTAAAATAAACACAGGCCATCCAGGTAAATGGGAATGGCCAACTTACTAGCGATGTTACCAGTCTCTCTTTATGCCTGTCAGCAGTGTCTCACACTGTCTGTTGACACTGGATATAGCCTAATATGTAAAAAATCACATGGCTTTTATCATGACAGACTGACAAAAATACAAAATAGATGATTAGATTTGGGTCACAGACAATCTAAAAGTGGACTGGAATGATTAAATGGGAGGCCAGCGTGTAACCCACCTCCTCCTGCTGAGCCACCTCAGTCTTTATATCTGTAGCAGAATTTCAAAGAGCTTCCTTGCTTGGGAATAGGCGTCTCTGTGGATGTTTGGGAGTGTATATTCTGTACAGTCCACTTTAATGCTTTTGATTGTTCAACTTCATGACCGTTACTGAGCATGATGTAAACTTATTTGAGGGATATTTGAGATGGGCAATCAATTTATGTTTAGTGTGAATATTGGTGAATAGCATGTTTGCCTACATGAATATGAATAGCATTCTTGTAGCCTAGATGTATACTATTAGGTTGAATGAACATGACAATGGGAAAACACTTCTTTTCCATGTTTCAAAAGTAGGCCTCAACAGTAAGTTGGTTACTGCTTAGCATGCTACATGTTGGAAGTGACCCATTCTGGGTTGCTAAGGGACTACAGTGAGTGGGTAAAAAAGGATCCACTGGGTCGTCCTGGTGGTTCAGCAGTCCAGTCCAGTGTGTGTGTGTGTGTGTCAATATAAGAGCACAGTGTTTACATGGTAGGGTATCACTTGGTTCAGGGGTGTCATTCATTCATCATACATTTGTGCTATATATTGGGATACAAGCTCACGTTTTCATTTATTTTACTAAAAATAAGTTATCTTTCATTCAAACTGCAAGGAATTAAACATCTTTAAAGAATAGTAACAGTCTACAAAAAGTCTCAATCATACAAAACGCTACGAGTAAGTGTGTTGGATTGTAATCTCCATTTCCAAGTCCTAAAATAAAGGATTTATTAGATTTTGTATTATTACTATGTCTTGATGTGACAGGGAAAAGACTTAGTTTTAGCTTAAATTGTTTGATTTTTCTTCACTGACTGTCTGTTATGTGTCCATTGAGAGCTAGTGGGAGGTCGATGTATTAATAATTCTAAATGTGTACATACAAATTCATTCAAAACATAGGAAATCAATTACACTGCAAGAAGACTGTCTGGTTGCATGTTCCTAAGAAACAGGGACATAACCTTTTGCAAAGATAGATTGAAGCCTCATTTCCATCCTCACCTGATACTGTCACACTGCTGTGCTCATTAAAACCTGTCAGTCACCCCTTTGCCTCTCAAACAGCCCTGCTTTGTTTTCACCATTTATCAATGTCAAAATTGTCATGAGAATAAGAATTACTCAGATGGGTGCATTACTCAGTGCTTACAGCCAATGCAATTGAAAGTTCGATGAAATCTCTATAATTATTGGTGATTTGTGAGGAAGAATCAATGTGCTATTGATTGACTATACTAGCTCCATTTAAGCAATAATGACCAAGAGTGCCATGGTGCAGTATTTGGTATTGTTGAATTTAAAGTGATTAAGGCAATGGCAATGTTGAGTCACTGTATGGTTGTCCACAACCCCAAGTTCATTATTGACTTTATTGAACAGAATACAACCTTTGCAAACTCCTTAGGGTTAATCAACAGTTTCAAACTTGCTAAATAAGCTAAATAGTGCACAAGCTTTAAAAAATTATTCATGTTTTATTATATTGTGGGCACATTCATTTGTTCGCTTGAACTATGAAATTGCCTGCACAAAATAATAATTCTCTACATAGTAGAGAAGGATCGGGGATTAAAAAATTGCCTTGGCCCCTCTACTGACCAAAAATATATTTTATTAATCAACAAAAAGGCCCCCACAATTCATGAAATTCCCTTTCTACACTTAATTGACATCTTGTACCGAATTGTCATGTTGCAATGCGCAGCAATGAAAAAATATTATTTGTAAGGAGAGACCTTTCATAGTAGTTTCATATTTGAAGATTTGGAAGTCTAAGTCAAGTTATCCAGACCTTCTTCCCTTTCTTTGTCAATGACAAGATGTGATAAGAACTCCTTGCGTTATGAATTGCACAAAAATGCTGCTGTCACTACACCCTGTGAGAGCATAAGAGTGCTGTTCAATTCAAAAACTTTTTGTATCAACCATGGCTTTCTCTGTGTTTTGTAAGATAACATTTTGCTAGCACAGTTGCAGGGATTTTTTTTAATTGACGGTAATGGTAATTTATCTTCTTAGACGTTGTTATTGACTGTAATTTTCTTCCATATAAGGTTTATATTTTGTGCAGCATAATCATTGCATCAAAATGAAGTTGAATATGCTAATGCCTCTAATTGGACTACTAATAGAGCATGTTTCCCTAGCTTTAAGCTTTTGGGGGTCTGTGTAATCAGTGTAGACAGTCGTTAAGGGAATGGAGAGGCAACTAGCAATGTCAGGAGAGGGCCCAGGCGGTTCCGGCTGACACTACCCCAATCTTCCAGGACCCATTAAATGGCAGTTTCAACACATTACCAACCATAACATCCTTGAATATCACTGATTTTATTTGCAGTATCAAACATTTCATTTCACGCACCATTAATGGAAAAGTGCTGAGGTTCTAATGCTGCCAAACATTTAGTAACTACCTGGACTCAGAGAACCAATTAACTCCAGAGACAACATGGCCAATTAAACACAAAAATAGGTGAGTCCACCATTGGTTAGTGCCCTAGTAATTTACTTCTGAACAAACCCCAGCAAAAATACAAATGGATCAGTTGTGGAATGACCACTTGAAATCGAAGAGCGTTGAAAAGAACTGTAAAGAGTTTCCTTTTAAAGAGAGACCACATGTATTGCACCAGCGTATAAGTAAATATTCAAGTAACTGCGATGTGTCATGATTTAGAGCAGTTATGAAAATGATAATAAAGAACAAACAGAGATATAGTAAGAGGCGATCTGGTTGTAATTCAATTTGACTTAAGCATGTTAATCCATCTCCTCAAAAAAGAGACAATTTGGTGTTTGGGGGTGGGTATATTGGAAGTGTAGTTTACTGTATCATCATGAACATATCCTGTTTAAAACCAGTTCAATCAGTGTTTTGCAAACATCTATTATGATAATTAATTATTAATTAATCAATTAATCTTTTGCTTTGTGATACACATGTAGATCCAGTATATGTCATCAGGAATGTCTTGCATGCTGTAAATCTCTCCTTTTGTTTACAAATTCTCTATCCTGCACCCTTAGGTGATATGTAAGAAAACCTAAGTGTTGGTTTGTTGCTTTGTGATCTTTACAACACTAACCTTACAACCTCATCTGAACTAGGTAATATTTTTTGTATTGATTTTCCAGCATGTTTGCAATGATGCTGTCATTGGAAGCCAAAGTATGTCAATACAAAGCTAATGACTGCTTTGGCAAAAGGAGGAGAAGAATAACATAAGTCGCTAGTGTTGTTTTGTGAGGCATGTGGTATCATGGCTTGATAATATGTTACTAATGGAATTTTACCTGCATAGGTTAGAAGAGTGTGAAGAGAACCATGCCTGACACACATTTGGTTACTTGTGGGCTACAGCTAATGAACTACCATCACTACCAGTCTGTCTTTATGCCTGTTTCCTTTGCAGGTTTTCAATTCTTAGAGTTAAATTGTGAAAAATGCAAACATGAAAATGCACTGATGATTTCAGATTATATAGTTTAGTTTCATCTACTCCATCACAGTCTGCAAGAGTCAAAGTCAGGTCAAACAGTTAAAGGAGAGACACTTCACTCTTCTATACCTGGGCTATATCAAACTTCATCACGGTATGGTAAAAATAATTTTCTACAAATAATGCCTGTTCTTAATTGAGCAGTTCTGAATAAATAAAAAGTAAGTGAAAGTTGTATTATTGTGAAAATTGTATTATAACTATGAATCTTCACATCTTGGCTGCAATTTTTCACACAAATCACTAACTCAAATCTTATATGAAAATTAATTTAGATGATGTCAAACGATAGTATGTGTTAGTGATCATCCGTTTGTATGGACTGCTGTGATAAACTGATATATGTTGATACAGCTAATTTTTTGATGATCGTAAGATAATACATTTTCTGTCATTTTATAATAATCATGTTATATAAACAGTACTTCTATGTATGCGTAATACTATAAGCTAGGTTTGCTAACAGTTATGTTGCTAACGTTAACTAACAAGCCAAGTAGCCTAACATCTGTATTCTCCATAGAAGAGATAAAGGCAACTGATGTAGCCAGAGAGCTGATATCACATATGTGGACGATGTGTGGACATCCATTATCAAACACTTGCTTCTTTCATTTCACTCGCAAAACTTGTATCACAACCCCCCATAAAAAGTCTGTTGCAGCTATCTAATCTAGTGCTGAATGAGCAGTTTACTCCTTACTCCAACTTACTCCTAAACCTTGTTTTAGTGGACACATCTATACACGTTGCCATCTTGTCAACCACTAGTTGTGAAAGGAAGGGGAAGTTATATAGTTGCTATATAGGCCGGGAAATGGCCATACCAATAACAGCCATTAAGCATTAGTTGTGTCCAATAATGGAAGTAGAAGTTTGACTTGGAGGTTTTCATGTGCTGCTGGCTCACACATCCCTGTAAAATATGTGATTTCTCTTCAGTTTAATCTTATCTTTCCTTTCTCTGTGGATATATCACAAATCCCCTGCATCCTGAGTCCCAATCCCCAAATTATTAACCCCATCTCTTTCCCTGCCGGACGTGTGGCCAGGCAGGATTAATGCACTACATTGGTAATCATCCATCACGTGAAAAATAGACAGAAGTTACATAACCAAATGATAGATCCACGTTTTAGAACAACGTTGACATTGTTTATCAGTTGTTTGTTTGCAGTTATACTGACAAAATTGATGATTTTATTGTAAAGTCAACCAAAGAATGAAACCTCGGCAGAGCTTGCAAAATTGTTTCTGATAATATACCTTGTGATTTTAACACCTCCTATCAACTAATTTTGTTCATAGGATTTTATCATTCAAGGTTGTGACAGGCTTAAGCTTTTAGAAACAAGCGTGTTAGCCTGTGCTCACTGATTCAATTCCCTGGACTGGATTAGAAAATCTGGGTGATGAAAGTGAAAAAAAAGCACGTACATCAACCTCAGTGACTACTGTTGAAGTGTTCCTGAGCAAGACACCTAATCCTTATCTGCCCCAGTAGAGCTGTTCACTGAGCAATAGTACACGACTGTAGCTGCTCTGGGCAGCAGGTGTGAGTGTGTGTGTTATCCTTGCAACTACTCCCCCTGGTAATTGCAGCAAATGATTTGTTTTAAAAATGCATTTTCTGTCAAATACAGCGTACTTAACGTCTATGTTTGGAACTTTGCAAAGTAGCCAATATACTTTTTTTATGATAATGACCTTTCTTGATAATGACCTTTGTCTTCTCCTTTCTGTCCCTTTTTGAGGATATTTACACTGTGCGTTTTAATTAAAATGAAAGCTACCACATACTTACCAACCAAGCCCTGCAGTGTGATTGCACCAAGTTGCCTGTCTATTCTGTTAATTACTCCCTTGTTCCATTACAGGGTTGTCCAATAAATGTATTGCCATCACAATATAAGGATGTAGGGTGTTATGTCAAGAGTAGGGGGTGCAGTTGGGAGATGGCCAATATCTTACTAAACAGCATCTGATTACTGTACCTGCTAGTGTTCCCGAAACAGCAAGGATAAAATGTGTGGCTGCATATTTCAGAGGATATTCCACAAGGAGCCTACAGTGGCAAATCACTCCTCCCCAGGCCTGTCCTAGATTTGCTGTTTGTGTCTAAAGACAAATTTTCATCTTATCCCTCATCAGTTTATTTTTTGTTTATTTGTCTCTTGAGTTTGGAGTATGAAGGAAAAAAAAGATATACAATGTAGGTCAGAACAGGTCGTGTGTGCTTGAAATACTAAGAAATACTAATAATCTGACTCTACTTATACTGCATGTCTGCACGTCAACCTCTCTCTCTCTCTCTCTCTCTCTCTCTCTCTCTCTCTCTCTCTCTCTCTCTCTCGGAGTGAGAACTGAGAACGTGCTGGCGCTCGGAGCGAGATCAAATGATTGATTGGTAACTGATATGTTATTAGGCTAACTGTAGGTTACATAGCTTGCATAAAACTTTATCTCCAGGTTCCACAATTTTGCCGTCTGACCAAAATCCGAAGTATTTCCAAACGGGGCTTTTTAGATTGCTCGGAGTGCAAATCACTCTCTCTGCGGCCGAGTTGGGTTGTGAACTCTCTGCCATCATTACCACACGGTTGTTGTTGAATTATTCGCTCAATTCAGCTTGACCTACATTTCATTTTCAATCAATGAAAGTGATGTTGTGTGACTCCTGTCCGTCATGTAGTGCATTCAGTGCATGTGAGAACTTGCGAGGCAGACCGCCGCAGTAGTGCTGCTTTTTTTTTTTTTCACAATTCGATTATATATTCGGATTTTGAATATTTGTTGACAGCCCTAACACATAATGAAGTGCTAGGGCCTGACGGATGCAGTCATGAACTCTAAAGGGGGAGGTCATTATTCATAGGTTATAGAGGAATAACCTTATAAAATGCTTATCTAAACCTCAAACGTAATGAAAGCATATCATATTGATTTGTCCATGTTATATATTTGGGATATCTTCATTGTTTTACCGGTTTATTTAACAAAAACTCAGATATCCCTGTGTGCAAAAATATGTGAACTCCTTCAATCTGTAACCTCCTTTAGCAGCGATGACTTGGAAACGTCTCCTCTAGCCGCTGATCAGTCTCTGGCATTTTCCTTGAGAGATTTTCGCCCATCATGTTACTCAGTGAGGTTTTAGAGCTGTCTCCACCAGCATGGTGGAGGGAACATCATGGTTTGTGGCTGCTTTGCTGCCTCAGGCCCTGCACGGCTTGGAATCATTGAATGAACAATAAATTCCAAATTGTATCAGGAAATTCCACAGGAGAATATCAGGGAAAAGGTCCATGATCTGAAGCTTAACAGAGGTTGGGTCATGCAGCATGCCAATGATTCCGAACACAACAGAAAATCTACAACAGAATGACTTGAACAGTGCAATGGCCAAGTCAGTCCTGACCTTAACCTTATCGAAATGTTGTGGCATGACCTGAAGCAAGTTGTTCGTGCAAGACAAATATATCATATCAGTAAAGACTTGTAAAAGTGCACATTTCTGTGTGTTTTTGTGTGTTATATGCCTTCATGAATACCTGTATACATTGCCATACATCATTGCAACACTCCCTTGGTAAAAATGTTTGATATTTGTAAAGAATTTCTTTGTTTTCATACTGACTTAAAAAAAGTATATTGACAGATATATTGGTTATCGGAAATGTAAGATCCCAAATATCCCAATATCAGTTTAATTTTACTAGAAATTATTCCAATTAGAGCAGTGGTTTTGGGATGCAAGGTGACTGCAGATAACTACCTGCTAGGATAGAAAACCAGCAGGGATCTGGGTCCCAAGGACCAAGATTGAAAACCACTGAATTAGAGATTGTATAATATAACTATTCTAATTATAGATTTTGCTCTCACCACTATTATCTCCCCACAGACAGTTCTACAATTCAGAACTAAATCAACAACAACTATATCTTCCTGTATGGGACAAAACCTTCAAATAGCGTCTGTAACATGAAAATATTAGACAACTCCTGCTCTAACCAATTTGTATGTTCTCAATATCAGTACTGTCAAATTAATTTTTCTCTCTCTCACTTTCCAGGGACCACAAGGCAGTGGGCAGGCGACCTTTTGACAAGATGGCGACCCTGCTGGCCTACCTGGGGCCTCCTGAACACAAACCTGTGGCCGACACCCACTGGTCCAGTCTCAACCTGACGAGCTCCAAGTTTGAGGAGTTCATGACCAGGTATTTATACCAGCCTGTAACAAAGAGTTTCCCCACAGAGTTGTTTCTCATGCACACTAAGCCAAACATCATCTTTATGTATGGTCTTCTGTAAACCTGCTAATGTGAATACGATGCACATTTTGCACATTGTGTATATATGCTGTAAATTAATATGTTTTCTTCATATTTTCATGTTCTCTCATTTGTTCATGTTGCATTTATCTCAATGTATCTAATTTCATACTGCTTATATTTCATTTTTATATCACATATTTTTATTCATTTTTTCATTGTCAATTCATATTTTTTAAGATATATTTCCACTTAATATTTGACACGTTGGAAACCCCACCATTTACTATATTTACTATACTATATTTATATTAATATTATATGTTCTTCACGGTATCCCATTACTAATTTGCTGCTGCAGCAGTGACTCATTGTCCCCACAGGGAACAATTTTGTCATCCCTATGTTGGGTCATGCTGTGATATGGGCTTTTGGTGTTCTTGGTTTTGTTTAGAAGTGCATAACTGAACTGCGGCCCCAAGTCATGTGATGGTGTAACAGGTCGTGAGCATTGTCCTTTCTTCTGTGCGTCATCTAGGCATCAGGTCCATGAGAAGGAGGAGTTCAAAGCCCTGAAGACCCTCAATATCTTCTACCAGGCAGGCACCTCCAAGACTGGCAACCCGGTTTTCTACTATGTGGCTCGCAGGTAAGGCTTTTTTTTTTTTTTTTTACTTCTATCTATGAATGGAATCGGGATGCAGGTCCAAATAACAGCCTGCTGCAAGACAAGCTGATGGTGCAAAGTATCTCACTGAGGTGGAAATCACACACACAACCTTTCAGTCAATGGTGGAAGTATGCAATTTTTTGTTTTCAACAAGTTTAATTTTGCTGAGCAGGGTGGCCAACAATTTGCCTTTGTTGCTGTGATCATTATCTGGTCACTGTTTGCTTGAGTTTTGTATTAGCCTTCCTAAAGTAGGAAACAGTGAGAAACCAGATGTTATTGAAAAAGATGTAAACCTTTCTCTGAAAGGCTGTAGAAAAAAGAGGTTATGGTATCACCATGTGCTTATTTTTACACACCTCTTTTGATCATAACAGGATATTTTCAGGTTCTCCACCTAAAGAGTACGCTTATAACAGATGTTTTATGTGATTCTTAAACTTATCTGTCTTGGCTTGTGTATATTTAAAGGGGCATAAAGTAATCTGTGACTTTTATCGACCTATCAGTGACCAAGGAATTGCGACAACGCTTACAGGTCGTTGTTGTCCAACAGGATTGACTATGCCTATTGTTGTCTTAAATAGTAAAGTCACATTTTCACAATAGAGAAGAATAAGCTAGCTTATTAGAGCAGAAATCCAACAGAAACATCTAGTGAAGAGGTAATATATCACCATGCAAAATATTAGAATGATTATACTGCTTTGTGCTTATTTGACATGAGATTTTTAGCCTTCGTAGCTGAAATGTGTTACGCCGGTCAGTCGTTCGTAGCACCATCCAAGTCCAATCCAAATGGATCTGATTGAATGTGATATACTCTTCTGGCCAAGAGTGATTATTTCGGGCACTGGTCCAGTTACTGACCAATCAACTGTCACAAATGAACGTCCACGTCACTGTCACTTCCAGCCCTGCCAATTTGCTGAGGTATTGCCTCTCTCTCAACGTCCTCAGGTGCACCATTCACCACAACATGTGAAGTATCAGTAAATTGAAACCAACAGCAACAGCAGTGGTCTAACCAACCGGCAGTTTCCATTCACATTAAAAGAGCACACCGCTTACATTTTGTTGTCCTGCTGTATTATATTCATATCAATAGATTCTCAGCTTTCTGTTTATTAACCCAACCCCTTTCCCTGTGTCCGACTTTAAGATAGCTAAATATGTTATCTACCTCCTTAAATGTGCAGCAGTCAATGAAAGAGGGAGATAGTGACTGGAATTGATCAAGAATCTCCTTCACCACCTAGCCCAGGCATTTCAGCTTGGCTGCTGGAACCTGACACAGCCCAAGTCCTAAGTCCTAATGATACTCAAGATTTGCTGATGTTGTTAAAACCAGAGCAGGAGTACCTGAAATATAGCAGAGTCAGTCTTGGACATAGTGTAAATGCCATACAAAAACTAGTACATCATGCTGGACTTTGAACTGCTCCCTCAAAGGACAGCAGGTTTAGACCCCTGTATTGCCTAAATTGAAATTAAACTGTTTGTTGTTGACAGCGATTCAACCGAAACTGTAACCAGTAGTGGGAAAGTATATAACTGACCCCATGTCAGCACCTGAGGGTGACTTCACCCATTCTACAGGCCTGACTGCTCAGCTGTATAGGCAGAGGAGGAGATTGTGTTCACTGTTAACAGGCCACAAGGGGCCTAGGGCTATTGACTGTGCATCCAGGTTCGACATCCATGGGCTACATATCACAGCCTCTTAGTTTGTACTTAGGAATCTCTGTATAGGCTAGGTCTTATTTGTTTCAAGTTTGTGCCTGTTTCTTCTGTGTGCAGCAAAGGTGTTTGATTTAGCCTTAAGACAGTTGGTGGACAATTGATTTCATTTTGTCATGGGAAATCACACACAATTTCATGTTCCTTGACACTTTGGGATGTCATGAGGATATTTCTTCTGAGGTATAACATGATGTCTAACTAGAATATTATTTGAGATATATATGTTGGTGTTGGGTCACTTAGCTAAACACTTGTAAAATGTAAAGGGGATGTAACCACTAAGTAACAGCAAGTTGCACAAACATAAGAAAGTTTACCTGAAGGCATTCCAAAAAAGAATTCTTGTCACTCAAAGAAAGCATAAAATACAGCCACATCTGTCATTGGACAAGCATGATACAGAGAACATCACACCAACTGAGTAGTGTATTAGGATATTTTGAGTATTTCTTTTCTTTCATGTATATTTACAGTACATTTGTCTATATACAAGAATTTGAAAGACATATCAGTGCACTTTGTAGATGCTCAGCTAGTTGAAAAGATGACAGAGAATTTAGGCACTAACAGTGAGAACAGTTATTACAAGGAAAATTAAAACGGATGCGCTAAGACAATGTTCTGTCATTCTTGGTAATACATTCAGTTTCCAAAATAATCCAATGAGGAGAGTATTCTGGTAATGCATCAAGTCAGGGTGGTTTCAGAAGGTGCTGAATGCTGCTACCGTGACCAAAATATTCAAGGTGACTGCTTGTGGTGTCTGGATGAGGAGTCCGTGGCCTTGGTTCCGTGAGTTTCCCATTTTGGGCTTCTTTGCAGAAGAGCGTGGGCGTGCAGTTGTGCTTGTGTGTGTGGAGAAACGGTAAAAAGTTGTGGAAGATGTCCAGACAAATAGCATTTGGTCTGTGGATTCATTCGCATCCACTCTTTCTTCGCCATACAACGCAGTCTTGATAAGTGCCGATTTTGCCTGATATCCAGAAGTGACCTCTGCAGTCCTTGCAGGAGGTTGTCCGTCATGCCCTACATCTCCAGTATCAGCCCCAAGTGGTGGCTCAGTGTATGAGGCAAAATGCCATTCCCTCCTAGGTATTGCCAGATGGGCCTGCCCACAGGTTGGTTTTGTATAACAGGGGCAGCCCAAAATGGTGGCGTGGGTCTGCTCAGCCCATCTTAGAAGCCTTGTGATGTTATCCTCCTCCTCACAAGCCCAGGGGTTATCCCCAAGAGTCATCACCTCAAGTCCCGTCAACTTATCAAAGATCCCTTCAGACAACCAGGAGAAGCGGTTAGCATGCAAGTAGAACTGAGCCAACCTGGGCAGTCGATCCAATGAGCCAGGCAGGATCTGCACCAGATAATTATGGGACAAATCAATGGTCTCTAGGTTGTGTGGCATATTGGTGGGCACAGTCCAAAACCTGTTATGACTGAGGTTGAGAGCATGGAGACTGGGTAGTGTGTTGTTAATGAAGACCACTCTCTCCAACTCATTGTCTGACAGGTCCAGCATCCTCAGATTCCAGTGGTAGGCTGTGTCATTTTTGTCCAAGGAGCGTAGATGGTTCCCCGCCACTCGGATGTCCCATAGAGATCGGGGCAGGGTGGAGGGCAGGCGCTCCAGCCTGTTGTAGGACAGGTCCAGGGTTCGCAGGTGGGCGTAGTGGCTGAGCTGGCTGTCCAGACCTTGCAAGCTGCCAGAGGAGTGTAATAGTTAAAAATACCTCATTTTTGTTTATGCACAATCAGCAAGACGAGCTATGCTGTGAGAATGATCACCATGCTCGTACTGTAACCAGCTGACTGTATCATAGAAGCAGATGTACTATACAGCTAGCATTTAGACCTGCCCCACCACAGTATGTACTTCCCATCTTCCTAAAACTGACTCCATATTCACACTGTGAGCAGCTTGGTTGATGGTTTGAGTGGTGCTAGAGGCTCTGATTGCATCTAATGTAGTGTTTTTGTTTAGCTACAAAGTTTTGAACAGTTAAATTTTGTATTTCTATCTGCTTTGGTAAAGCAACTGTCATGCAAGCAATTTTTGAGACATTTCTTCCTGTAGTCTTTCAAATAAAAGTTGTAGATAACCGGGAAGCCTTGAATGACTGTAATCAACTTCTCATTAATGTTTCAATTGCCAGGAAGAACTATTGAAACAAAATCAGTAGGCAAACAAGAACATGTGGAAATCTGTTGGCTGATCAGCCGAGTTTCCTTGGTGTGTCTAT
The DNA here is from genome assembly GCA_900660455.1 of Gephyroberyx darwinii. Lineage (NCBI taxonomy): Eukaryota > Metazoa > Chordata > Actinopteri > Trachichthyiformes > Trachichthyidae > Gephyroberyx > Gephyroberyx darwinii. The sequence goes on along the minus strand of CABFOQ010000011.1, from coordinate 2,295 downwards.
AGATGCATGGACTTCCAGTGACTTGCTGATGATGTTGCTGACAGTGTGAGACTTCTGAGACTTCTTACCTAACCTTCTGACATGTGTAGCAGGCATTCAGGCTAATCGTGAAGCAGTGCTAGAGTTGCTTACCTATTGAAGGAGAGGTTGAGGGAGCGGATGTTGTGTTGCAGACCAGGCGGTAGCTTGGTGAGGCCTCGTGACGAACAGTCCACCGCCCTGTGTCCACGGCTGCAGGAGCACATGGAGGGGCAGATGGACAGCACCCAGCCCCCCAGCAGCCCAGACAGCAGCAGGAGAAGCAGGCAGGTCAGCGGAGCAGAGCAGACAGGCATAGCGTGGGCTCTTGTAGGGGTGAGGGTGGGGGGTGAAAATAGGAAATGAGACATTTCGAGGTTATGCGAGAGAGAGGAAGGTACACTAAGTCCATATGTAATTTATATGATTTTCCATGTTTCATTTGAGAATACCAAGGAAAATGTAGTAATTGGCATCATGCACTAATTATCAATGCGAGATGAATTGATGGTTTCATTGAACTATTCAAAACCTTCATTTTGTTGTATATTTGGAACATTGGTTTAAAGTAGGTGAAACAAAACACATCACACACATTTTGGGACTCAAATGTGGCAAAACAGATTTCTAACATTCATTCCATTGCTTCACTAGTGGTTGAGGTAGTCCTCTGCTGGAGTGTATAATGGTTCTGTATAGTTTTCTGCATCCCTCTCATTGCCTCAACTAACTCAAATACAGCAAAAAAGCTGTCCAAGGTTAAAGGGAGTGCTTGGCCTCCTTTTGTATGTATGCACTGCTTCCACACTAGCCTGAATTCCTATTCATGTCCTCTTTTGAAAATTTCATTGCCATTCAATCACACAAAATGTAAATTAAGGTTGAATTCCATAATACTTTAAAGACTCAGTGGTGTCGAGGTCTTTCTTGTTCTGCTTGCTGCTTGTTTTTTTGTTTATTTAACCCAGGGTACTGTTAGTACCTAAAAGATACTTCCACTGGCTAAATGTATTTTACATTACCATTTAATACCAATTGAAGTACATTTTGAATTGGAAATTACCTTTTATTTATGTGAGAAAGCACCCTTGAAAATAGCCTTTGATGCATAGCAACAGCAGCACAAATGGAGGGCATAATGATCCTGTCAGTCGCCCACGGTGCAAGAGCGTAACACTAATTTTGGCTCTCCCCTCGTCTTGACATTGTGACAGCTTAGGTTATGCTAAGGGCTGTGCCGTGTTAGAGTTGGACACATAGCTTTGGGGGTTTTTTTTTGCTCCGATGCAGTTTACAAGGGTCCCAGTCATTCTGTGTACCGACCAGCTTGATGCTCTGCCAGTGGGGAAGGTAGCTCGAAAAATACTGCAGTGAGAGCCGACTGAATTCATTTAGGACAACACACAGACAGACTGTCCCCAGATGCGTGAGACAGGAGTCCGTTGATAAAAAGGTGTGTTATCACCCTTAAATATGCAGCTTTCCAGAAACTTCTTCATGCCGTGGCACACTTAAATGATAGGACTGGATGACTATTTTAACATGGTTAAGACCGTCCATTCATTTCACCCTTATATAGTTTTAAATGCTGTCAAGTCACTTTTTTTTCAGGGACCTACCAAATCGATAATAGAGTATTTGAGATATCGGCTCATTAGGGAACTACTATGCCCTGCTCCATCACTGCGCAAACATAACACTACACTGCAGTCTACTGGGTTAATATGCTCCACAATCAAATACTTCACTGTCCTGGAAATCAGGTGTATGAGGTTTGTCTCCTATGCTCTCAAGTCCTCTTTCCATTTTGTAAAATCACTCACCTTATCCTCTCCATCCTTTCAGTCTGTCATCTCTCCTCTTTTCCTGTTTTCTCCTCCAGGCTTTTTTCTTTTCAACTCGGGGTTCTCCTCTCACTTTGTTTGGACGGTTGATTTTCTTTTTTTCTTTCCCTTTTTTCTTCCCCCTCCTGTTTTTCCCTTGTTGGTTAAGGTGGGTCTCCCTTCTCCTATTCTCTCACCTTGTTCCTAAGGCTTTATTGGCTCTCTACTATAGGAAGGTAGTGTCTCAAGCTGTTTCTAGGGGTTGTGGGCCTCCTGGCATAGCACTGAACAGGCTGCCTGATAGTGCCGGTGTCCGTCCTGCTCGCTGCTCTGCAGGCTCCTGATACAACTGCAAGTCTGGGATGGGAGAAAGAGGGAGAATTGCAGCACTGAGCCGGCCCACTCTGCTGCTGATGAGGCAAGCAGGGATTTGTTCGGGGGGGATGGAAGTAGG
>CABFOQ010000010.1:0-50986 GCA_900660455.1 Gephyroberyx darwinii | reverse complement strand
CTCAGACAGAGGCAGCATCGTCACTCTGACGCTCACAGACTAATTAAAGGGATGATTTGTGAAATGCCATCTTTTTATTCAATTAATCATGAACACAAAGCCGTAAAACCCATCATCTAAAAATATTCTTGTTAGTTTGCAGTGTGGCTAATAGATTATGGTACATTAAAGAAACGACGTGATGATCTGTTTTAAAATGTGGCGCCTGAAAAGGTTGGCAAGCCTCCCAATATTTTTAGGCGCTGTCAATCCACTTGGTGTGTCAGCATTACCGGAACAATACAAACGATTCGCTCTAGCTATTAGTGACAACAACTTGCTCTGTGTTCGTACATCACTTTGGTTTCTTTAAACAGAAGCCAAACATACATGTCCAAATGAATGACTGTGCAATTCTCAAACAAATGCTTTCCTTCTTCTATGTTCCTCCTCATCTCAACATGTTTTAATTAGTAGTGAAAAATGAGTTCATTTGGAAGATAAATAACGTGAGCTGTGCATGTCTGTTTTTACTCGGCAGGGCTAAAGATGGGTGTTTTTCACCACAACTCCCCCTTTCTGCTAGAGAATGGAGAAACTCAATTTGCACAGCTCGCAAAGCTACTTAATGCTGATGTTTATTTCCTTTTTCAGTGATAGCAAACTCAAACTTATTATGGTTTCATAATCCTTTCAAATAATCTTCATCTATACAGTCAACAACTAATAAAATACTAATGTTTGTAAAAGGGATTTATGAACCCCATTCTCAAAATATTGCAATGTGTGCACTGTAATTATGTCCTCTCCTACTAGATTAAATGTTAATTAATGGCTCTAGTCAGAGTGGCTGTAGGTAGTTATGTAAAGTACTCAAAACAACATTTTGCTTACTTTTTTATTGCCGATGAGTTACATTTTATCAATAGTAAGTGTATTTGGTACAAGTTTGAGCTTTAGGGGTACAAGTATATTCTGTTAATTGCTAACAGCAATTGCTAATTGCTGAGTTTTCTTAGTTGTTCTTTTCTTCAAATTTTGCAAACAAGTTTCAACTCCTGAAAAAAAGAGTGGGTCATCAATGCAAATCCTCTGGGTAAAAAATAAAACGCCTTAAAAGGCCAGTTCATAAGGAAATAATTTAAACTTCAACATCCAACATGGCCATGGCACAGTGCCTCAATCAGTCTTGCCTTTACTCTACTTCCTTATCTTTCACTTCCTGATTAAGGCACCATCCTGAACCATGTGGAGTTTTTAATTGTTTCAATGTCAACATATCCTTTAATAAAGACTTCTCAATTTTCCACTGAGACGAATTACCTCTGGTGTTTATCTACTTTATTGCCTGGGAGAACCTACTTCTTTATGGCAGTGCACACAGCAGCAAATATTCTGCTTTTTCTTTTGAGAGTTTCGCTTCTTATTTCATATTTATTTCCTTATCAATAGAGCTAAACAGCCTTACCCTGCAGAGCAGAAATCACACATATCATCAATAAATATTTATTTAGTTCCTCTGGTGAGCAATGGGTGTGAAGTTATGTGTAATTTGGTTTCAGTCTATCAAGATTAATTTTGTCAGGAACATGATGAATGCAACGCAGGGCAACGCTCCGATGCATCAGTGTCATTCCAGATGAGATTTTTCATGGAAGTTGAGTGTTTCCAAGATTAAGTGCAGTATTAGTCAATGTTTTTGGGAGAAGACTTCACACTAATTTACTGAAGAGCAACAACCTGCAGAGGAGGCTCCATTAGCAATGACAATGAACTACAGCTCTGGTGGGAAAATCTGATTAACACCGCTTGCTGGAATTGTGAACTTGTTTTGCTGGTTGGGAGATAATTCCACACTTGCTGGTATCCCAGCTCGTGAAGTACCTTAGTCCATGCCAAATTCTCTCTTTAATGGAGTATTGTCATATTTCATGTGTACCTGGAATGTGACATTTTGTCTAGTATTGACACTGGATTTTTACATATGTCAAGGGAATACAGCATAGGTTTGAAAAAATAGCTCAAAAACAATAGCAGAAGAAAGCTATTTGTTTAGGCTTTCACAAATGTGTTACATCTCATTTGTTCAAGCAATGTAATGTGCCAAATTTCAAACAAAAGCAAGAAGATGCCTGGGGCAATGTGGAATGTAGAGTAGGTAACATCATGATGGTAAGATCAGTATTTCTGGAAATATCTATCCTTAACAAAATATTGAATACTTACAACATGAGCAAATCTTCCTCTCCATGAGCAGAGCCTCCTCTGCGTTTTAACTCTCATACAATGTAGGACTGACCTTTCGGTATAAAATGTCTCTTCATTATTTCCTTTTTTTCAAGGAAGTTTCTCTATTGAGATCAGATGTTCTGAATATATAACACTGACAAGCTGCTGTCAGCATTGATTTCCATTTCTCCTAGAAATATGGTGTTGAAATACTCTCCAGGCAGATAAGTATCTTTACACATGACTGCCAGATTTGATTGCCTTCTGTAAAGGGGACTGTATTTGCGTTATTCTCAGTGTATGCCACAATACATTGTGTTTCGTCTTCTATTATGCCCCTCGCAGAGCCCTCATCTAAATAAGAATATTTCTTCCATGCTTCACTGTTCTCAGCAGGATTGGAGTGCACCCCGACCAGGGTTGAGTTGTTGGATGTAGGAGGGGTATCCACTTTCTGCTCATTGTATCGGAACCTGTGACCTTACCGTGGTGTAGATGTCTGCTTGTATTGCAATGACAAGTGATGTTCTATGTATTAGAGTGGGTCTTTTGTCACAAAACATGAGTTGACACCATATACTATAACCAGAACCAAGAATCCACCTTTTATGTGCATTGCAGTGCATGTACCTATAGCCAGAGGAGAGGTTTGGTTGTTAGTTTAGGTTTTATTTAGTTAGTTCCTCACCTCACCCACCTTTTTTAATTGCGTCTCATACTTAGGAGAAAATGATAAATAAATGAGAATATATGTTTCAGTCTTCTGTGCGTCAGATGTGCGTTGCTGCACATTGTCACAAGAATTATCTGACAAGAATGGTACAACAAAAAGTTCTTCATTGTGTAACTATGTAATCCCTGATGACTGAATTGTTTCTCCTAGAAGCAAATAAGCGAAATAAATGAGACGACAATGTTGAGGCTTCTGTGAGACAATCCTCGTAATAGACTATTATTTGAGAAATATCTGGGCATTGAAAGAACCTAATGAGATCTCATCATCGTATGCCTCGCATCTCATTTATATCTTGTTTCTCTGCTAATCTTTCTTGGGAAAAAAACAACTTGTGCAATTAACACAAATCTCAATGGCAGGAAATGATTCAGACATCAGCGAGCATGCTATGTAGAGATCTCACTGTTGCACGGTGTTCCTCACATAACACTAACTAACCTTCCACTCTAAAACAGATCTCACTTTTTGCAGCTTTCAACAAATGAGAAACGATTTGAGAAATCTGTGAGACAAATTGTCCTAATTGGAGACTGCCATCTCAAAACAATACGATCTCTCCACAGTGTACCTAAATGCATGTTGGAAGTATTTTTCATGAAACCTCCTTAAGAGGACAAAAGAGAAACAAGTCTGAAGAAATAAATCAGAAGCTCTCTTTAAGAGCTGGAGGCTTGAATAAGACGTATGTTTGAAAACATGGACATCTCCTATACTGTACATGTAAGAACAATGTCTCTGTATGCTCTAACAGAACTTGTGAGTATTAAAGAGATCTCACTTGTGTGTAGGAGAAGAGAAATGAGATTTAAGTGTGATCTCATTTTGAATTTTGCTTCCCTATGGGTATTTGCTGTGTGTATTATCTATATGAATAAAGGGTATTTGACATGGCTACAACACTGTAAGCATGATATCTATTTTAGAGTGTGAGAGCAGTGAGCAGTGTGGTATGTTGTGACGAGGGGCACTAGGTTTGATGGTTGCTGCTTCACACAGTGCAATAATAAATTTGGGGCTATGGGGGTCTGACATTGTCTGCGCTCAGTATAATTAAGCGGTGCATTAGAAAGAGTGCTGGAATAAAACATGAGTATGTAAATGCAGCCTGGAGCTGATGTTGTAGTGATTATTACAATGCAGATAAAGCATTTCTCACAACTGCCTGTGTCTACTGAAGCCTCCAAAAACATCTGGACCTTTTAATTGAAAAATGGCATGGTGTTTCGCTGTGCTGCTTTGTGCTAAGTGAAGTCAACAATTAAGACAAAAATGTAATTGATAAGAATTGCATTGCTTCATTATTTGGTGTTCTAGTCAAGAAAATTGATTTATCAATTATTTACAGGTCACAGAGCAGAGGCCATGCAATTCTGCTCTCAAAAGAACACAACCCAGAGCTCAGTATGTCTCTGGGACTCATCCTCATAAAATCAATCACAAAATGCATATTAGGTTTAAAAGCGTAATTCCTTTTTCATGCGATATTCAGATGGCTCTTTGTCCCGAGAGTAGTATAGTACCAGGTGAGGCAGGAATGCACGGCTTCTTTGATCATGTAGCCACTTACAGAGCAATATTTAGCCACTGGTAAATGAATGTGAGCCATACATACAGATGTTCATCGATTCACATGGCGAGGCAAAGCCAAAAATAATGCCAGCAGGGTAGACACTCATACTCCCCTGCTTGTAGATCTCCATCCCAATCAAAAACAGCTTTCCTGTCATCTGCGAACCAAATCTATACGTCTCATTGGTATTTTTGTTAACCTGTCATCATGTAAGCCATGGTGACTTTTATAAATTTGGCTGTGTCTACTGTGAAATGGTAAGAGTTGATGATTGTATAATGTTAACATGAATAAAGAGGGACTTCCTTAGTAGCAAGTTACCTGTAACCCTGTAAGTACCTGGATGACTCTATGGGCAATACCAGTACGTTTTACATTGTTGGCAAAACCATGCACAGTTAGAATACTGGGAGATTGGGTGGTTGTCCATGTTATTCCTTTTCATAAATTGTGACGACGTGACAAAGTTTTGCATCTGTATAGTGATTTGAGAAGTGAAATCTTAGACTTCCTCCAGGCAAAAAACCAACAAACAATCTGAATATCACATGAATAAGATTATTTTTGAGTTCAATGAAACAGCAGAATTCCAAAACCTGCGTCTCATTTTAAGTGTAAAGTGTCAGTATTACACTAATTATATCACATACAACACCACATAGCAAAGAAATTTCTCCATGAAAGCTGATTTTGAGAAGTCCACAAGGTGCAGAGCCGTGTCCATCTGATGCAAAAGAGTGAGTCCAGTCTTTCTGATGCTTGGTGAACATTCCTTCATCCTCCCTGTCTGAAGCCTAGATTAGTGGGCCCGGGGCAGAGGCTGTTCATCTGCCAATATGGCACCGGCTTGAGTGATGGGCATGTGGCGATGTCACTAATGATCAGACCATAATGATTCGCTGACAGGGGAGGAGAGCAATAGATCGTCACTGGGGGTTGAGTTAAAGAGGGGCCCTAATGATCTGCCTGCAAACACTGCCAGTGCACCTCCTATATCACTCCATCTCCTTACTATACTACTCATCAAGTTCCTCTCCGATGGAGGGAGCCACTGCGTTGTGTCTCAATGCCATCTCGCGACGCACTGTAAACATCTGTCACCACCGTATCTATATTTCATGCTATTACCTTTTAGGCCTTGGGCTGGGCGCTGTAAGCCTCAGGGTACTCGATTTCCACCAGCATGAGCTTTCAGTGGAGAAAGGATCAAGTCGTAATCATGGTGTTGCACGGCAGTGTTTTAGCAGCGGGTGTCCTATATACCAACATCCCAAGTGGTTGCGATTCTGTAGCACTCAGCGAAATGAAGACTACCTTATGACCTCTATTTTTATCAGATGCTCTGTTACCCCTGTCTCCCTTTTCTGTATCTAGTTCTTAACCCACTACGAGAATAAAGCTGACAGGTTACAATTTATGTTAAGCTATACACCCACAAACTCTACAAATACAGAATATTAAAGTCCCATTCTAGGGTTTTTTCAGGACATTAGCGTGTTCTTGGGACAGAGGACAGCTTTTGTTTCTTTACCAACAAAACATATATAAGCAAACCTTCGATGCATGCAGATATATTTAAAACTCATTTTTAGATCTCCTGTGTGAAGTGACACTGAAAAAGTGTCTCCTGTGTTTGGCTTTCAGGGCTACTCTATTATAGATCTTTCACTAGTTTCACTGTTGCAGCTATTCTATTCAATGAAAATAATTTTTTCAACACATTTTTCATGTCTTGCTCTATCTGTGGTTTGAAAGATAAGTGCCTTGCATGATCGTAATACACCGCAACATTTTCAAACACTCCCATCACCAGAGAACACTTTCACCCCATCAGTGTATTTAATTATGGTTGGACTTGATTCAACACCCATCCCCTCAATATTATTTTATCTCATTTAAGAGAAAAAAAAATATCAGAGGTGAAAAAAAAAGCTGCAAGTACTTTCGTAATTTAAGAGAGTGTTAATGAGTGGCTGCTAACCTTTCTTAGCTATCCATCATCCAGTAATGGAGGAGAGGATCCCTTTTCCAATCTGCTTCATTAAAAACTTTCCATTAAATCTAAATATGACACCGTGTACTGCTGAAATTAATAGAGTTTCTGAATGTCTAATTCATCCTTATGGTGTTAAAATCCTCCTTGAACATTTTAACCGCATTGATTTTATATGAATATTATTTAGGAAGACAGAGGTCCTTAAAAGTGTGTCTGAGCATTAAAATGCTCAACTAGAATTACTTGAGACTGAAGTTGTATCATTAGTATTGAATTTATCATTGCTGTTGTATATTACAGTGAATTATTTGTAACATAGTCATGGTGTGTAGGCTTTATGGATGAGGGAAAAACAAACCAAGGTAAATTTTGAACTCCTGTTTGAATGGACTAATGGCCTGGGGTTAAAGAGACACAGTATTCCCCTTTAATGCTGCAAATCCGCAAAAGTGCATGGAGTTTATGGCCTGCATGGGGAGGTTGTTGGCATAACAGGCTAAGGTGTTTACCATATGGTTTTGAGACTGAATACAGCTCTTCACCTGTGTCACTTCATCTCCCAATAGTGTCAAATTAAGCTGAAATGTGTTTAAGGGGCCCAAATCTCAATGATGCTTAATGATGACTCTGTCAAAATTGGATTTGTTTAAGTGTTTAGAGTTTACATTACTGCATTTTTAAAAACTCCCCATCCATTTTAATGGGCAGCTTCAGATTAGCTCCAGCTAATGCATCACATCTGTACTCGGTCTTGATTGGCAAACCTCCTTTAAAAAAAAAAAACGACTTAAATCTTTCCAGTCAGGCATGTCGCAGTATTTCAATTGATACACCCGCCGGAAAACCTCCACTCAGCAGTTTTGCATCATTTGAGTCAGGGTAGCTGGTGCTGTAATGTCCGCCAGTCAGCGTCTGGTATTGTGTACTGTTTTGTGTGTGAGAACTTATGCTTCGTTCAAGTAATATCCTGTTGCAAAATTACGGTTTCTTCAAAAACATCACGAAGCACTGAGAAGCAAACAATGTGGGACCTTTAAAAAAGTAATAATTTATGTCATGGATACTATTCCCTCTTTTGCCACATCAAATTTCCATTTTCCCATTTCCACCTATTTCCTTCAAATGGTTGTTGGCTAGAAAAAGGCCTGGCAATATCTCCAAACCAGATGTGTGCAGTTGCTGTGTCAATCCAATGCCCCCAAACTCCTCTTGGACGATATGGAAAAGTGCAGGAGGGCAAATGGTGAAGTCAGAGATTCCCCCTCCCTTTCTTGTCATAAATCATGCTTGGCAGCACAGAATAAGCTACTTCTAGAGACATCGCTACTGGCACTATACCCATTGCCATTCATCACCTCCAAGGAACTACAAAAAGCTGAGCAAAAAAAGAAAAGAAAAAAAACGCCTTACCACACCTACCCTTGTAACCCCTGGACCATCACCACCACCAACATTAGCAAAAGTGCATTCCTCTCAGTGAAGACAAGGCCAATGTTTGCTACCTGCACAATCATTCCATTTTATTACCTATGTGGCCTTTTTGAGTGTCCAACAGGGCAGCCATAGCCTAATTACTCTTCATTTACTCACAGGGATGGACATAATCTAATGAGACACTGGAAAAGGAAAAAACCCTGTCACTTTTCCATCTGTAAAGATTTACTTTTTTTTTTACAAAAGTAAATCTCTTTACAAGTGCGGTGTGCTAAGATGAGGTGGAACAGATACGCAGGAATGTTTTGACAATGTATTTTTTCTCTTTTGGTCATTGTAACCATGTGAACTAATCCCGGTGGCATTTTTCAGCATGTATGTGGCAATTTAATCCAATCCCATCGCTTTACAATATTTTGTTCTACTTCTTTGCTTTTTTTCCCCCTAGCTGTATTTTTTGATCCGTAGTACCAAATTCAGAAGTGTTTTATTTATGAACTTTCAGGGGTATTTTTGCTCTGTGCCCTGGTATGTACAGTGCAGTACAGAATATACCAGCACTGTAGAGAAGCATGAGAGGAATGATGTGCAGGACTCCCTCTACATGAACTAACCTTTAGCCTGCACCTAAAATGACTGCTGTTTTTCATTTCCCTTTAAGAGATCTGACGGGCATGGCAGTAATGGCGCTGATGAATGCCAGAATAAACAGACGGTGGGAGACAAGACAAAGAAGAAGATGAATGTGTCTGAGGGTAGGATTCTTGGCAGTTCTGAATTCAGCAAAACCTGGAATTCATTTTGGAATTCATCTATTTAAATAAAATGTGCTCCAAAGTTTGTCCAGACAACTGTGCCCTTTTTTTGAACATCTACTGTGTGCCTTACACAGTGTTTTAGGTTTTTGGGGATAATTTCTGGCCATGGACCATGACCAATTAGCCAAATTGGTCATAGACAGAGATCTCTCTCTCTCTCTCTCTCTCTCTCTCTCTGTGTGTGTGTGTGTGTGTGTGTGTGTGTGTGCGTGTGTGTGTGGTGTGTGTGGCATGTGTTTTTGCTTGTGATCTTTGGTACTCCTGGCAGCTTCTGTCAAGACTTGAGGGCCATAGCTTTGTGTTACTGCATTGGTCAGTATGGATATGGATGATGAAAGTGAAAAGACACCAGTTTGCCCTGCTGAATATTGTAATAACAAATACTTGTATCTCACTCCGGTTTGAAGTTATACATGCCCAGGAGCAAATCACACAACTGCAATATGCTCTGTAAGTTACACTTGACATCCACCAAGTGATAGAAAATTAGCTTTGTGTTTCAGACCTGAGTGAAATAGTGTCTGCGTATTAATTCATGGTGTTATTTAACCTGCTTGCAACACCAGATTGGCTGGCTTTACCCTATCAGAACAATTCAAATAGTATCAATAACTAACTCAATAAATAAATGACTTTTAAATACCTTGTGGCAACCTGTATGCCAAACAGATCTGGTGTGAGAGTCCAAAACCAACACTTGTTTGAGTGTGAAGAGACTAGTAACTAGAAGACTCTGGATTCAGCCCTCAGTGCAGACAGCAGATTAGATGCTGAATATGAACTAGGGTTGGAGGATGGTCAGTGCTACATCTATACAACACCCACTGCTGTCAACTTTGACCTACATCTCTCCATCTCTACATCTCATGGGACTACCTTGCCACCCATTCAAAGCTACAGAAGGAGACGCTGGCTGCCCTGTGCACTCTGGCAGAGGCACGTCCATTTATTTAAGTGTTTTACTGCGGCTCAATACTGTAAACAACCCTTTCTATCAATCTAGTGCTGAGGTTAGCAAGCCAGATTGGACAACCTATTTATTACATATGTATTTACATTTTTTACATCTGTGCACATTAGCAAAAAGTATGATCTGTCAGTCATTTATTGATGGTTGAACCTAGCATCAAGTGGTGAAGCTCATTACCAAACAGAGTGGCAGCCACGTTCCATCTTATCACGTTATGAGTTTTGGACATTCCTAGAAAGACTACAGCAGATACATTGCATTGTTAAAAAATGAAATATACATAAGCCGTTTTTTAATTTTTTTCTTTTTTATAAAAGCTTGGTACAGTATGAATAAGTGGGGTGCATAGCTAGCTGTTCCTTCTGAGAGCTGAAGATTGCTCTCAGAAGCAGCTATCAGATTGCTTTTGCTCATTTGAAATTTTTGTCTTGCACAAAAGGGCACAACCCCCAATTATTATCAAACTTGTTGTTGGAGACAAACCAGGCCTTCGCCTCACACAAAGTGTCCATCTGCCAGGCGAAGTGCCATCCCGTTTTCAGAAGTCAGACATGAGTATTTAAAAGCAATTAATATTGTGGCAAAGCAATCCTTTGCATACCCTCGCAGTTTTAGACACTCTCTCAATTGTTTGTCTCGCCCACCCACGAACAAACACACATACACACCCCACAACCGCTGCCTTGAATCACAGTTCGTACTAATAATAAGAATATTTGATCAGTGGTACCAAGCAGTCAGAGGCCATTGACTCTTTAATGATTAGAAACCTTGGAAATCATTTTGGCACAGTTAGTCACTACACACACACACACACACACACACACATCCCCCAACTTCACACCCAAGGGAGAAGTTGGTGCCATGATACCTTCTTTGCCAGCACCCCTGCATAGCTGGCTCTTCCAGGCTGGTTTGGGTTGGAGAGGACACCCTCAGGGAAAGAACAACAAAATCCTATCTCCCAGGCAGGAAGTGTAGTGCCACAGTACCAGGTCTGGCCATCAGTGATTGTTGCTGGGATTTTACAATCATAGAGTACTGTGTGTCAAAAAGGGTTCACCGGGTCCATACTGTTCAATGGTTTGTTTTATAGAGAGGACCCAATAACTTTTAGGGCTTGGGTCTTTATAAAAGCTGCTTTAAATCAATGCTGAGGAGAAAGCCATGACAAATTGACATTCATCATTTTAGAGCCTTGTAAACAAATATTGAAAAAGACCTTTGCACACTGAGTTAGGAGCCGTTAAAGATGTTTTGATGTAGTTTATCAATCTTTTTGCTTGAGGTTATTCGTGTGAGTGGGATATAAAAATGAATGCAACTGGAATGGAACAATACTTTTCTTCAAGAGAATTTTGTTGCTTCATCATCAAAATAATAAAATACTCTACTTAAGATATGTCCATGAGATAACTCACCTGTAGCACAAAGACATAAAAAGATTCCTCCCCTATACTTGACCTTACCAATGACTTCCACTTTAATCTGCATTAGAAATGTGAAATACAGATGGATTTACAATGATAAATGTTCTTGGATTGGTTTCTGTAGAGCAATACTATACGAAAATTTACAGTTGGCATTAATATTAATGCATCATTATCAGCTGTCTGATTTCATAAATAAGTGCAGCAGTGTCAGGTCTGGTATAGATCACCTGGATAGGGCACACTTTGCAAAACCACACATTAAAGAGCTTTGTGAATTTAATTGGGGAAATTGCAAATCAGGTAGTCAGCCGTATAACTCATTGTCACATTTAATCAATAAACTTTGTAAATCAACTCATTTAATTTATAAATGATCTTATATAGATCAGGCGACCAATTAAACAATTAGCATACATTTAGCAATTAATTAATTTAACCATTAATCACACCATTACAGTTCAAATTTTAAGCCAGCAAGTTTGGGAGCAGACGCGCAGGCTGGCATTGAAGCAGTACATCATGCCTGGGGAGTGCAGATTGTGACACAGCTAGATTTACTGTGCTAAAAATCAATGCAATTAGGAGAGAGATTGGAAGCTGGCCTGGGGTCCAGCATGGTCTTTAGGAGAGTTTTGACAACTCACACATGCACATAAATGCACACATGAACACACACGCACACACACACACACTTTTATTGTTACAAGATCTACAGTAGGACACTTGGGACATGGTGAGGTCGATTTGTCAGTTGTAGCAGTAATGTGTCCGGAAAGCATCCAGGAAAATATTGGAAAACTGCTTAAAGGTGCTCCATGTACCATTTTTAATCATCAATTTATCATTGTTAAATTAATTGTCATGCCTTGGTATAATTAGCGTAAAACAAATAGACCATGGTTGAAACAACTGGTAGCCTCAATTTCATGCCAGTGCCCCTGTTAGTGCTAGTGTTTCTCAAAATTAATCAGTTTCCTGTAAATGCTGCTACTTCCTGTCGCGAAGAGGATGTTGCCACTCGTCCTCCCCTCCCGCTCCCTGGCATCTCTTCGCATGCGTTTGTTTTCTCTTTCACTTTATTGAAGAGGATGAACATGTTGGAAGTAATTTTTCCATCATTTTTCCATTCACTAGCTCGACCATCTGCCGCTGCCAGAAACTCTTCAGCTCTGTTTATACTGGAAGAACAGCGCTCTCTCCCTGTTTTGTGCCGTAAAGCAAGATTTCCAGCCAAATCTGACCCAGTGCTATACAATGTATAATTCAGTGTAGAGGCCGGTAGGGGCTGCCAATGATGTCGTCGGATTACAGTAATTAGTAATGTCAGAAATTGAATGTGGTGATGATCTATTGATGTTAAAATGCTACACATAGCACCTTTATCATCTTCCATAATTTCTCTATTACCACCAAGCCTGGTCTTTAGAGAGGTTGGTTCATCACAGGTCCAATCTCCACAACAGCTTGAAATGAATTTGAAATTGAATTTGAATTTACATTTACCGGTAGGTATTAGCATTAGCATTACAAAAAAACAAACAAATGCTTTTGAATATTAGACATTTTATTTATTTTAGTGGAAAGTTTAGTGGAAAGTTTAGTGGAAAGTTGCCATATAAGAACACTATCGTGGTTGAGGAACAATTTACCCCAACGCTCACTTTCTACATCACAAGAGAGGAAATCTTAAGCAGGTTGAAATGTTGAAGGCTGCCCTGAAAACATTGAATGCAGGCAGGGTTGATGAGCTGTCCAGGCCTTGGGTTGCTGATTGTCTCATCTGTCTTGGCTAAGTCAGCAGGATGTGACAGCCGCCCTCTCTCTGACACCCGCTGACCACTGGGCTTGGCATCCTCTCCACTCACCTGCCCTCTCACCGCCTCCACCCTATCTCTATCCTCGCCTCACTCTCCTCTCAAAGCCTTTGCAGCAAGAATGAGGATCAGTGCCCTGGTGTCAAAGAGAAGGAATTTAAATCAAACTAAACTAACAACTTCTGACTGTGGACTTACTAGTATTGACTCCAGTTTTTGACTTTGGTTCCTTGGGTTTGATAATGCTCCCAATCCGGCAAAGTGAAAAAGCTTCTCCATAAACGTAAGTGAGCAATCCGGTATTTATTATCATTTTGTTCACACTCTTAGCAATTTTAGCTGAAATAATCCAATTTTTATTTATTTTTTATGGTTGCATGCCTTTGTATAGCCACATATTGTAAAGTACAAGTTAGAAACTTTGTAGCAGTGTACTTGCAAACTAGCCAGACAACACTTTATCTTTTGGTGCACTGAGTCACATGTTAATGCCATGGGGTGTGCTTGAGTATGTGCGTGGAAGGTGGAGCTCTTTATCCTGACAGAGCTGGAAATCCTCACTGATTGTCACAACGATTGTGTTTCAGGTTGCTCTGGTCAGCTCAGTGTGTCACCATATCTGTATGCTTAGTCATGATATACAGTTCCTGCGTGACTGACCGGATGCCTTCCCCTGTTGCCATCCTCCTTTTTCATGCATGATGTCCAAATAATATCATGTAGGATAATTGTGCAGCAGGAAATCTAATATCCGGGGCCATTTATCTTGCCAAATGCCAACATGTATTCTCAGCAAAGTTTTCGATATGTTTTCACTTTTCATCCTAACTGCATTTCATATATCACATTTGTCAAAAGTAAATAGCCATTATAGTACCTATAGTACCACACATAAGATTGTCCTGAAATGGTCGGAATTAAGTTATATTATAGCTGTGAACATAAAATTTGAGAATTTTATTTGAAAACCAAATTCAATTGAATATTTCCCATTTGAGGTTTTGATTTTTCTTAAATATATATATATATTTTTTCCTTTTTTCGAGGTGTCTGCTTGCTGGTTTTTTACTCCCTCCTCACCGTCCTGATCTCAGACTTAAAGCCGCGACAAAACCCGTCTCGTCAGGGATAATAGATGAGTGTAGATGAACAGTGTCAGGTAAAGTGCTGTGAAAGACATTTAATGTGTTTTATATCAGTGTGTCTGAATTGTCCATGAACACTTGAATCACTCAATGTCAACCAAATACGCCGTAATGAGACTCGCCTCCTCTCATCTGAAGACACATGTCTCTCTGCTGTCACTCAGGCTATCGGAGGAAAAAGGGCTTTCAAGTCTTTTGAAGCACACAGGCTATATGATAGTACTACGCTTTACATCAGGAATTGCTCATGCGGGATTATTTCATTACACGTCTCCCAGAGAGAGGGCTGGGGTCACACTTTGGAGCTCATTCAAACATCTGGAGTTCAGGAACATAAATTATTAAATGAGGCAGCAATCTGGATTGAGACACCTAACTGTTTTTCATGGCACGCTTGGTTTCAAAGGTGTTTGGTTTCCAAAAGGATACGGAAAAAAAAGAAAAGCAAGTCATTACATTTCTTCTTATTTGTTACTTTTTACTTCTACGGGGCCTGAGCTTTGTGTTTTGACCTAAAGATTAGTCTTGGCTTTGAAATAGTCCCTGTGCCTGTGGTTTCTCTGTGCTTCTTCCACTGAGCTGATGCAGCCTGGCCTGACAGTGGAAGGTCTGTTGAGGGACTCGACAGGATGTTTCTGAGTGTCTGGTTGGAAAACTTTGAGTTTCCTCCACAGTTGCTAACACAAACCGTTGGTAGGCTGGACCCAGAGGTATCAACTACTGTAAAGCAGGGTTTGTGCAGCTGATGTTTTGGTGCTCTTACTAGGGCTGGGCTGGGGGTTGGGGGGTTCTTAATGGGAGGGGCATGGCATCCTAGCCTCCTTTCGGTTGTCACAACTGGTAAAGAATTGACTTTGAGCGGGGAGAGATCTCTAATTATCCCCACCTGTGCCCAGCTACACTGGGAGGGTCGAGATGAAGCCATTAGCTGTCTCTCCACTGGCACCACCAAGAGTTTGTATACATCTGTGTCTTATTTTCTTTTCTGGCACAATCAGTCCAGCAAGCTAAGCAGGCATGACCGGATTTGGCAAGTTCCAAGGACTTTGGCAAAGTTATACAAGGAGGAAGCGGTGAGATGTAGAGAGGGGGATGAGTTGGCGTAGGGTCTGTGTTTGCTTTCTCCCCTGCCTGTTACTTGAGCTGGGTGTGTTGCTTGGAGATGCCGCTGTGTTGGTGAAAACAACCCACCAAAGAAAGAGACAGATATGAAGTATGAAGCAGGACGTCGCGCAGAGTGGGGCGTGGGTGCAACTGTGATTAAATGGAGGTCTCATTGTGTGTTAGATTGAGGAACTCTCTTCTTCACGCTGATATCTGTAGGCTATAGATTTGGTATAATCTTTCCAGCTTGCATCTTTAATGTTGCATGTGCACTATCCTGCATTGGGATACTTAAGCGCATGTTACATTTGACTCATAGTCCTTGATAGAAAAAGGCTCATGGTGATTTCAATATTGTCAGTTTTGATTAGCTGAGTCAAGCCTTTCTGTGCCCCTGCAAGTGTGCATGTTGTCAAAGCCATTTACAAGCAATGACCAGATATAAAGCCCAGACTATTGTGGTCATGTAAACAGCCACATCTGTTTGAACCCACCTGCTCCCCAGTGTTTACTGGCCTTGTAAATAATAATTTTTAAAAAAGTCAGCGTATTACTACTGTACGTACGACAAAATATTACAGCAATAAGGACCGCACATTAAATGGCACAATATTTAATCAACATCATGAAACATGCCGCTGCCAGAAAGTGCAAATTTTTTACCATCAGTAATCCAAAAAGTCATGAGGAGCCTGTATGCCTACGGTATATGGCTACTTCATCATACCCCTATTTTTTTTCAGGTAGCGCCATATGCATCCATTCATTCAGCCATTCATTCATTCATTTCCTTCCTTATTTATTTATATATCTCCCTGAGTGTTTGTTTTCATTTTAGTCCCTTGAACCTTGCCACCCTGTGTGTGACACGCAGGCTGTGCGCGAAGACAGAGAGGCGGGCTGGTTCAGAATGATCACTATCATTAACATTCATGGGGGGTTCACTTATCATCCCTGACTGGGGGGACATGGCAGCCATTATGAGACGTCCGCAGGTGGAGCGCCATGATACATATTGCATCTTGCCACAATGGATTTATGTATTCAGTAACAAAAGAAAAGTCTAATGAAAAAATACAGAAGGCAATCCTTTATTCCTCGCTCGACTTCAAGTGAGGCCACCATGTCCTGCAATGAGGAGGAGCGTGGGGAATTCCAGGGCTATACGCTGCCCTGTCACTCAGGCTGTGTGCGAGGGACCACACTAGACCCAAGTTTCATTGGCAACACATCTGCTCTCTCAAGTCTTCAGAACCAGGAGGTGGAAAGACTAAAGCATTACATTCAAGCTGTTTTTAAATAAAGTAATGATCGGTGACATTTTCATTTAAATAATTGTCCATTTTGCTACTTGCTATTGCAGACTGATGTAACACAATAGTAATTAAACCAATAAACCAGTAAAACCTTTCATGAACTGGGTCATGAAAGGTTTTGCATTTGCTGTTCTAAACACCCGTTGTCTGGTAGGTCTTTCCTGGGGAAAAAAATCTCTAAAAACCTCTGGTACACAGGAAGTGATGTGTTTTACGTTTCCGGCAGCAGCAACAGTGATTTGTTTGGGAAAAATAGAAGAAGAACTGGGTAGTTAACATGAGCAGTGCACAGACTGAACAGACAAAGAAAAGAGCACCACCAACAGAAACTCAAACATCATCAACAGAAAATCCAAAGAAAAAGACATCACAGTGCTGGAGACACTGTTTGATTGACAGGTGATCTCTGGGAAGTGCAGTGCAAAAACACAGCAGAAATGAACGCTTAGCACCAAAGATGTTGCTAAAATGTAAAAATAATAACAACAACAACAACAACAACAATAATAATAATAATAATAATAATAATAATAATTTCACAGATTACCACGTTAATTTATTTAATCAAAAATATATTTCCAAAAATCATTCAGACAGAATTATTTATTTTTGGATCGTTTTTTTAATATAAACATAAACATGAACATAAACATAGCAAATAACAAATGGATGAATGTCATGCTAATCAGTAGAATATAATTTACAGTATTTGTTCATATGATCAAATGCAACTGGTCAACAATCAATCAATACAGGTTGTAAACAAGTACATAATTGGATTCCAAAAGAGAAAGATAACATGACAGATTTCCTTATGCTTGATAAAAGACATGATTTCTATTCTCAAATTTCCTTGAGTAGAAAGGCTCCCAGACCAGTAATAACCTAATTGGAGAGAAGCCTCTAACTAGTGTTGCTCCTCTGTGTCCCTGTGTATAAATAGAGTCTATAATGGACCGGGGTGTGATGCCATCATTCATCTCTGCTCAGAAACACTCCAGGTTCAGGTCTTTGCTCATTTTCCTAATGATGCTCTTGTTTTAGGTATGTTTTCACTTTAAGGTTTGTGGGATTCCACCTTAATGGATACTATTCATCACGGCATTCTACACCCAAGTCCAGTTTAACCAGCAAACTTATGTGACATAACAAATTGCCAAAATGGGAGGATATTTCAACCAGGGAATTGGTATATTTTTCAAACCAATAGGTAAATGGGTGAAAAAAGAAACAGAGTCACATTTCAGTCCTGGAGTTCACCCTCTATTGGCTTTTCACCAGAGTATGCTGTTTGGTTGTGATCGCCTTGCTTTGGTTACGTGATGGTTGCAACATAATTGACAAATAAATCTATTGTTTTGCTAATTTACTTAACATGGCTTTGTAAAGTGCTTTTTAATTTTGGATGTTAATTGACTAAAAGAGGCTTTTGGTGCCAAATTCCATTGGCACCAAATAATGTGAGGTATCCTAAAAAAATGGTGTCTTAGGGGAAACATATCCCAAATGATAGCCCCCGGTTATGCCATGCCTTTATGTGGTAGATTACTCCCTGGCTCTGGACCAAAAAATCCTGCTTTTTAACCACTGCTTCTCCCATTTGCCTCAGGATGCTCATGGGCTGGCAGGTTGCACAACACATTACCATCCTGCAGCAGCTCTTAAAACACATTTTAGGCCTGGAACACAGCTGGCATCTTGGCCAGTGATGCTATGTTGGGCATGGAAGGACCAAACGTGGATGTTGGAGGAAAATTAAAATGGAATCCAGCTGAATTAATGAGAGCGAATCTACGCAATAATGTCCAATGTGCTTCTCATTCTCTTCAGATACACTGTTTGAATTAACAGCTTTTTGCAAGAATACACTTTGGTCATTGCTAGCTAATTGGAAAGAGAACTCAAATTTATACTTTCTTTAATCTGAAAGAGAGTGCACACTGTACTATGTGTGACAAAGTGCTCACATGCATGAGTGCCCTTGTGTGTCCACGGAGTCCATGCCAAATTCAGGGTCTGTAGAGTTATGTGTTGCTAAACATCACCAAGATCCAACAGCCCAGTGTGATGCCTTTGGTTTCCAATCTCATGCTTCACGCCCACTGCCCCTCTATCATGGGTTCTTATTTACAGGCAGGACCCTCAGTGAATCCCCTGAGGAGCAGATGATGTGCAGGTCTAGGTAGGAACCATCTCCCATGCGCTCATCCCATGAATACTATACAAAAGTTTCACTAACTGACCCAAACTCTTAGATTCACTATGTGGGCAACAAATGCTATCCACTTAAGTTGCAAGAACCTTTTTGTTTTGGACTGCAAAGTTAGGTTTATCTAACCGAGTAGATGTGTGTGGCACGTGTCTGTTTTTGAATCCGCACTCAGCTTTGTCCTTAAAACACTACAGATTATTCATCTTTGCAATATAAATGATTTATTGTCATTGATTGATTCTCCTCCTACATTTTGGCACTGCTGTGGTTTTATTTAACAGAGTAGTACACACCATTTGAGTGAAAGGGATCAGCAACTCTACTCCGCATTCCCTCTTCTTAAATGCATCATAAATTGCGTCCTATCTTTAAACATGCCCAAAATGAAATGTGCAGGAGGAGGAGACAGTAAATATGAGCCGCCCAGTGCTCTTCTTGTCCATGACATCAAGATGAGTGCTTTCAAAAGCCTTGTGGATAACTAATTGTGCCTGGCTGGTCCAGAAACAGGACGATCCAGTATTTTGTCTTTAATGATTGTACAGCCCACATTCTCCACACAAATGCACACAAATACACACACACACACACACACACACACAAAAACACACACAAAATACACAGTCACACACACAAAAATAATGATTCTGACATGATAAACAAGTCTCTTGTCACCCGACTCCATAAAAGATGCCATTGATTTCTCTCCCTATGTGCAACTTGAAGGTGATTATACGATAGCAGAACCCTCTAAGGCAGATGTAGCCCCCTATGAATAATATCTTATGATCACACCCTCATTATGATTGGACACAATGACTGTACTAGCCAACATTTTCAACTAGCTACACCATGAAAAAACAGAATTTTGTTACAGTTTTTCTTACATGTTATATTTAACTTCACATAGCTTAATATTTCTCTAAGATAGGATGTGTTTGACTGTTGTGTGCATGATCCATCTTGATTTAATAATGAAATAAAATCTTTACTGATGCAGTCATTTTCTTTTTTACTGTTATTTTTTGGGGGGGTTTTACTGTGGCTGTTGCTTCATCTGTGAAGAGTGAAAATTTTCAATCCCTTTTTCTGCAACAGGCACAAGGAATGGTCTGGCAACCAGCTGTTTGAGAGATTCGGGTTTTGTATGACGGTCAACCTATGAAATTCTCCTGTATGAGATTACAGATAGAAAAGACTGCAGTGACTGCTACTGCACTGATGTAGAAAAGATGCATAAACAAGAACCTCTACAATGGTATTCTGCATTCAGTTGGATGTTGGAAGTTTGTTGAAGTAACCTGATGTGGTGGGCTAAAGGTGAATATCCCACAATGCTGCAGCCTGCCACCTCCCATTGTCTTGATAGTGGAGCAAGAGATGTACAGCGGCCTCAAATGGAGGTGGCATCTGGTGCCCAATTTGTCATGCCTGAATTACCCAGGAGCTGATAAAGGCTGAAGTTTTAATAAAAGTTGGGAGCAGCAGATAGCAGGGTGAAGGACACTGATGAAGTGTCTTGGGGCCTATTTCCAGCTAGAGATAAGAACCTACAGAGAGAGGTGGGTCGAGGGTCTAGTGCGGTGTGATAATACGCTGATGCCGAGGAAAAAATAAAAAGTGCAGTTGAAATGCAACACAGCACACATAATGGAAAAAATAATAAATAAGCAAATAAATAATGATGATGATCTAAACGAGGAGAAGCCAGGGTGGAGGCTGTGGAGTCCTGAAGCGTCTCTGCCTGTAATTTGGCCACCCGCCAGCAGCCATTGCTCACCCTCAGCTGCGACGGCAAGCTCCAGATGTGCCAACGGCACGTTTTGGATTTTGCCAGCTGACTGCACCGTTTGATAGCCCGCTCTCTGGATGCCCATCACCGGCCGCAGAGATAGAATTAAATGATGATGATCTTCCCACAAGTTGGGTGAGGAAACAACGCATATAAATCTTGATTTCATCTCAGCGTGAGAAGTCTTTATCCATCATCACTCTTAATGAACAAGTCATTAGCTGCGATGAATGGCGCTCTGGGCTCCTGCTCGCCACTGCTGCTTTTGTTTGCAGCTTTCAGGGGCAACTTCCTGTGCCCTTTGAGAGGGTCAAACTCATTTCTCCAGATGTGGGGGTAACCTCTCCACTCCTGGGGTGGCTGCACAGCCATGTTCTAAACAGGGTCTGGAAAAATGAGGATATACTAAGGATTTCTCTGTTTTTGCTAGATTCACTGTTCCTCAGTGAGCCTCCCCATGCCCTATCATCCAGAGAACCACATTAGCAGACTCGGTGGCCGCCTATTATGGTAATTTTATGTGCACAATCCCCCACTTGATGCAAGCTGGCTGTGTAAACAGAAATAGGCTTTTTGTTGTACTGTAATAGAAAACTACTGAGGAGATGTAAAACCATGCTGTGCTCTACAGCTACAGTGTATTACAAATATATACGTTCCACACAGATACTCAAGTCAGAGATTTGATTTCTTATGTATCTGCACAGTTGATCTGTCTTATATCTAATGGATAATTTCTGCTCTACTTGAAAGGATTCTGTGTTTGAAATGAATGAGCTATTTGGTGAGCAAGTGACATGATAGAAGAATTCTTCAAGAAAAACACTTCCTGAGAACCTTTTTTTTTTTAAATTTAGAATCATTGTGTTACCAAAAAGCGTTGTTAAAGAATTTAACAGTGTGCACCATATACCCCCAGGCTACCAGAATCTGAAGCACCTACATAAAAGTTGGATGAAACAGTTGTGATCTTCTCCTCCTCTTTCTCTGAAGTACAACCATATTTGAAATATGAAAAAAAAGACTGCATCAATCCAACTGTACAACAGCAAATGTGAAGAGATAAAGGTTGACATAAGATAATTGAAACTATCTGGCACTAATACAGCAGTGTCTGTGTTTGTATTTGAACATAAAGGAAAAGACTGTCATGTGACTGTCCTTGTTAGTGACAGCTGCCATGTTCCCCAGTCTGCTGGGACAGGATTCATCTGACTTGTATGTCTGAAGTTCCTCACATCCCCTGAGATGTTTGCATGTCTGATGATTTTCTTGAAGAGAGGTTCCAGTTGAATCTTTTTAGAAGTTTTGCGCCTTGAATTCCCTCTACGTTTAAGTCCCAGAAATAACAATCAGAGACAATCAGAGGTTGATACTGAATTTGTAAGTACCTACTCCTTTACCCATGGGATTATCAGCGCTTTTTTTTTTTGAAGACAACTTTATAATCGTGCCTTAATTTTTCGAATGGAAACGTGCTCAGTGAACAATGGCACCACAACACTGAGGTCCTCCAGTCATCAGTCTAATGCTACAGTTGATGAAATAGAAATTTACTGATGTTGTGGATACACACCATATTTATCTGTGTTTCCAGTTTCAAAGCGCTCTCAGTATAGGTGGAGAAGTGAAATACCCATTACTGCATGTGTCAGTGTCATAAACAATAGCGTCGACTCCTCGGACGGAGGCAGGGCGGTAATGGAGGCAGTGCATCAATGTTCAGCACAAGGTCTGCAATTCACACCAGGAGAACACTCACCTGAGCATCAGGAATGCTGGTAGGAACAAGCATTACCAGGAGCAGATGTGTAGAAAAAGACCGCTTTTGTAAATCTTGCTCTGTACATGGCTTAAATTGAAAAAGAAAAATTAAAAATCTACATGAAACCATAAAAGACCTTAACAACTGGTGTAGAAAGATGGCGATGAGAGCTACATTGCCTATGGTTATTGTCAGAGATTATAAAGTACAAGTCCACACTCCTCAGACAGTGTTTGTTATTTAAAGTGATATTTCACTTTCATTCTTTTTTTTTTTTACCTTTTAGCATGCATAGCTCGATATAAGTTCTTGAATAGTCCATCTCTGGCATTGGTTGTCCTGGGGGATCCATTGCAACCACTTTTTTTCTTTGACTTTACTTGCATACGAAAAACTGATCCAAAAACCATACTCATAAAAACACAAACCACAGCCTGATAATATTCCAATTCCAGACAAATAAAATAACATGGATTATGGCACAGCAACTTGCCAGACTGTTTCAACTGGTTGCTTTTGTGTTTTCTCAGGCAGTAGGAGGCATGATGCCACACATTATTCCAAGTGTACATTTATAGACCGACCCAATCAAGCCCAAGGGAATCACAAAAAATAAGAACTCTACTGTACCTGACACAACCTTGTACCGGGACAGATCAGGTTTGGGCACAGAAGCTAAAATCTAGCAGCTAGCCAGTATCTCAGTTTGCTTACCGTACATGGCAAGAATTATATGCTAAAAAAGTGTGCCAAAAGAAAATGCTAACCCAAAGTATAATAAAACTTTAAGAAGCTTTACTGCATTTGTCTGTGACTAAAAATAGAGGATTAAAAACACAATCTGCGTCTTCTTTACCCATTCTCAGCATAAGTGCACCCAAATTCAGCCTGGCTGTTTGATAATGAATAATGGAGGTGCCAACCGTCTTCTAGGGGCTTAGGTCCATAAAGCAGTTACATGGGTCTCTTATGACCTGTAATGTGATATTGCCTGAGGCAGAAATTCCAATTACTTGAAAAAACAAGCACTGCTGTTCCCAAGATTCAAGGGAGAAGCTTCCTAATTTGCAGGCGGACATATTTAGAAGTTTCATTCTGATTAAGAGTGGTAGAGAAACAGGGACAGTTTTAAAAGGATTCACATCTGCAGTATTTGCTGTGACGCCATGGTTGAGTAGAATCTCAAAATTCTCACTGCCGCTGTTCCCAATTATTTCAAAAGAGCTCACTTTTATTTCATGCAACATGTCTGATGAGTGGGATGTTGCTTCTCATTCCAAAGGAAATAGAGACAGAAAAGTATCATCATGATTAGGCAAGACCAGAGAAAACGATTAGCAATGGCTGTTAATCGGGAGGGTCAGGAAAAAAGTTGGACTCTAGACTCTAGAACAGCAATATGCCACTGTTGGTAATCTTCTCCTGAAAGCAAACAATCTATTTCATCAAACCTGATACTACTTTATTGAATCTTCAGTCAAAGAAAATTTGCCATTTAAAGCTGCACAAGATTTTAATGTAAAAATACACCTGTCTTATCAGCCTAGATCACAAAGTGGGGCTGCAACACAGAAGAGCATCGCATCAACCCTAATTCAGACCCCGTAGATTCATCCTTTGGACACTTCCCCAGCCACTGGCCACAGGAAGTGATGACTCAAGACATAACAACGAAATACAAACTGTCTCCTAAACAGCAGCAAAGGAGTCCGAGCTCTGTCACCAACATCAGATCTTTCGCCTCCCTTTGGTATCCTTTGGTATAAAGTGATCACACACCGGCAGTAAACATGATCATGACATGTCCTCTTTACTGTTCTAATTCAAATTTTTCAGTTACATTTGGCTGCCATTTGCAAAACTGCCTAGTGCAGCTTTAAATATTCCAACTTTCTCTTACATAAACAGACACACAAACCCAAATGCACACATAGTGTATATGCAGTGCAGGCGTAATGGCTTGAATTGAAACGTAGCTTTTAAATGCACAACAAATCACATTTTTGCATTTTAATTTATGGTGGAAGTCAGTCAAGAAAAAGTATGATGAACACGTATAAAAGTTAATATCAACTTGAGCATAATCTTTGTCCCCACATGTGCTTCCTCGTGTCACTGTCAGCGTTTCCCCACAGGAAATATGTTAGTCATGGTGGCAGTGGCTGACTAATCTAAACACCTAAATAAGTAATGCGCACACTTAATGTTTTATATCTACCATTTATGTTATGCAGGGGTAGATAAACTCCATTAAATTAGTTTGCATTGCATTGCTCAAATTCATATCATCCTATACGCTAAACAAAGTGTAAATGCAGGGAGGAAGACAGTGCTAAGTCATGGTTTTATAAATAATTTAGGTTGCTAACAGACTTACTTAGTTGCTAACTGAGTTAAATACCCACAGGGAATGCTGATATTTATAGTTTAATATTTTATAATACTTTAACATAACTTAACTTGGAACAATACCTTTACTTACAGGATTTGATGCTAACTCCCAAAATATTATGCTCGCAATGTCACTTTTGGCCAGCAGATGTCGCTGTGTTCAACATGACTTTGGTCTTAATGACAATAAAAACATATAATAGATTGTTAAGGGTTTTACAGTCATGGTGGAGTGTTCTTTCGTCTATGCTTGCCAAGTGCCGTGGGAAAGCCTGAGCTAGGCTACATGCTAAATGACCAAATATCAAGGCTAAATTGAATTGAATTTCCAGCCATTTAAAGCTGCTCATCGTCGATCCCCGACGTATTCATCCAATTGACCACCCCTGCTGGTGACCAGCAAAGACAGACGTGTCCCAGTGTCCTTGCTTGGTTCTGTCAGAATCTACATCTCAGCAAATGTTTGACAACTTTACCAATTACAAGTGAGAGTGCTGCCAGCTTTTGGTCCCTTTTCTCTTTGCTTTGACCGTCTGTTGCTCTTCTACCCCTGTGGTCATATCTGCAACATTTCCATGCAGTACTTAGTGTCCTTCAGTTCTGTTTGCTAGTGAAAGCATGATCTTTTCCCAGAGGACCTCCCTCAGCCATTCTGCTGCCCCTGGGACCAAACTCTCAGGTGAGGCTGCCCAATCTGTCAATGAGAGGTAATAAGCACTGGGTCATCTTGGTCTTACCATTGCAAAAATTGAACTCATTCCTGTTGACCTCGGTAGCAAAACGTATCTCTCCCACTACATGATATGTGAGAGTTTGATACATATAAATGTGAAAATACAATCAGAAATCAAATTCCCCAGTATCTGTTAGGCATATCTGTCTCTACAGTACGGTGAGCTATATGTTACACTATAACAATGGACAGAAATTCACTTCTTCGAGAAAAAAGACACTAACACTAAGATAGCTTGATGGGGCACTGGCTCCAGACAGCTTTTCTCCACAGAGCTGTTATCTCCCAGGTTTGAGGTGAATGTAAGGTAGCCACTGATGGGTGTTGTTGGAGAGAGGCATCGAGAATACGGTGATGACTACGGCCTTGTCAGTAATTCAGCAGATCAGATGACACTTCAATAGAGGAGCCAGAGTGTGGGGTGGAATTTGAAAATTGAGTTGACAACACCAACTATAAAAGCGTTATGGTCTCTGGTATTGGTCTTTAAATGGTTGGTGATTCTGTTGTTGAACAATGTGCTTGTGAAAGATTGCTCCATGAAACAGCAATATTGCCTCTTGTACTTAAAAGTTCAAGCTTTAATATTTTTGTGTAAAGTGAATAAAGGCACAACAAGAAGTCTCAGCATGTGTGGATGTGGTGTAAATGTTGCAATTCAGCCTGCCCTGTGTTCTGTGATAAATGAGAATATTAGGTATTCTGTAATTCTTATGAAAATAAGTCAAAATATTACACTTTTATTCCCTAAAACCATCAAAGAGACTAAAATTGCACAGAGATTATAGGCCAGCAGTGATGCAATGTTTTTTAAGAGGTATGAATGCCTTGGATTTAAACAAAAGCAGCTGTGGTGTAACATTAAGGCTGCACTATCCTGTCAAGATTTCTGTTTAAAGTGTTATTTTTTCTCCCTCACAGTTATGTCTGATTTAAAATGGTTTGGAGGAATAGTCTGCAAATCCTCCTTGAGCGGATTACAGCTGAGGTTGGAAAACTTGGGGCAATTTCATGTGCTTGCTAAATTGGATAGATATCAGGGAGTCAGAGGCATATATTATTTCAAGTCCATTTTCTTTTCCCACTAAAGTCATTGCTGTGACTTTGTCGACTCTCTGTCCTGAATTTAGTAGCTCATTTAAAACATGTGATCATTTACCATCAATTACCAGTTGTTATTAATACAAAATGGTGTACATGTGTTTTAGATTAATAATAATAATGTGTGTGTGCATGTGTGCCTGTGTGTGAATTCCCAGTCCTGTATGCTATCAACAGAGCTAGGAAGCATCTCTCATGTACCGAGAGGTGTGACTGTATAAAGGAATTTCGTCAGTTTCTGAAGAATGCCTTTATGTTTCCATACCCACCTCTTTAACACACATTTCAGAGGAGGGCTGTCAGCTTATGGCATATTAGCTGGATGGGCCTGTTTCCCATGGGACACGAGAGGCTAGCTTGGAGGGATCCCAGGGAAGAAATGGAAGACACACAATGTGAAATGCTTTGCTCTGTCATTCCAATTCAGCACAATAAGAATCAAATGCAGCTTGGCCAGACACCACGGTTTCACCTGGAGCCTCCCGAGCACGGTACCAGCCTCAGCCGCCATACAGATACAATGTTTTATAATATTTTATACTAGTGCTTCCAGACTGATTTTACACTGTATAAAGCGATGGCCTATAATTGAATAAGCACTCTTTGGCAGGGCCATAATGTGCCTCCCTGGCAATCGTTTGCACAGTGTTCATTGACTGTATAGTATATGGTTGCCTGATAAGGTTAGATCTAAAATAACACTTTCTTGCTTTGCTTGATTTGGGCAACTTCACTCTTGGTAAATTGTTGATCTTTCCTATGAGTCACAAATGGTAGAAAGAAATATTTATGTATCAAATGTATTAATAATGTGTTGCAGTATTTTTTCCTAGAATTGCCTCTATAATTTTAGGAACCTGTTACACTGCCCGATTTTAAAATGTGTTTCCATTAGCATCAACCTTTTCTATTTCTGAACCACAGTTCTGCAATAATTTATTTATTGTTTATACTTTTATTATTTTGTTGGAGCCTTACTTTAAAGCAGCAAGGCATTCAGTGATATCCATGTTGTTTTCTACATTGCTGACTGAGTATAGTAAAACAACCTCCGCCACGCTACTTGCCCTTATGGACCCAGAAAACATGAAATCAATACTGCATGCATTTCAAGCAGGAAAATTCTGTTATTGAGTATACTGCTATATAATGGTTTCCATTATTGACATCTATGAGTTATGAAATAAAACCTAATGCAATGAGGATGAGGAAAATAGTATTTGAGGGTTTTTATTGGATCAATGTTAAGTCCGAGCAGTGCATTCTGATGACAACAAAATGCTAATCTTATATCGCATACAACATAAAAAAAAAGTTTAAAAAAGTGCAGCGGTATCACAAATGTTAACATCAGGTATATGAGAAATAATCATAGCAGTCCCAGAGTTGTCTTTCTTGATTTTCTTCAGCTGCTATTTACTTTGACAGTAGAGCCATGGAGTTGTTGTAAAAATATTTTTTTCACAGATTGTTGAAGTCCACAGCTTTGCCATGGTTAATGTTCAAACATTAGTATTATTTGGCTTTCTCTTTGACCAAACCTGCTCCCCCATTATGGAAAGTAATAGCTCTAGTGAATACTATTGTACATAAACAGTGGCTTTTTTCTTATTTATTATTTTAAACCAATAATTCAAGAGCTTCTTGTTTTTCTTAATGTTGGTGGCACCATTGGTTATAAGTAGTCATTGCTTTGGTGTTTTGGACTGCATTTCCCAGAGATCACTTCGCAACAATGTCACCAGTTTGACATCACTGGACTGACAGCAGCTCCCACAACACTAACAAACCAGCATGAGCTGTTCTGAGACTAGAGAGTGAATACAAATGACACAGCGACAGAATTTCAGCCGGTGCCTAAGAGCGACCGTTTCTACAGAGATAGTAATATCTACACTATATAAATATTTCCAACATGTTTTAATAAAACTAAATGTGATAATTGTTCAGTTACATTATTAGTGCATGTTCATCACAATCAACATGGGCAAATTCGAATTAGCTGTGAAACGTTTACCCGATGTTTGACTATCAAAAACCTGCCAGTTGTCTTTCAAAAGTTGGCTCACTTGCAACTTGTAACTTGCAACTCAATGTTGAGTTTCTGTAGGTACCAGTAGGTGTTCAGCCATGGTGGTATCACTGTTCATGCTCAACTAAACAGTTCTTCTTCTATTTATTCCAAACAAACTACTGTTGCTGCTTCCATAAATGTAAAACGCATCACTTCCTGTGCGGCAGAGGATTTTTTCCAGGAAAAACCTCCCCATCTCAAAGCAGCAAATGTAAAAGCTTTCATGAACTGGCTGTAAGTTGAATTGGAGAGTAGCAAAACTGACATTTATTACATTTTTATTTAAATGAAAAAGTTGTAGATTAGTACTTTAACCTTTATATTCCAGGAAGGTCAAGTAAGATTTCATACCTGTAAATACAGACCATTCCCCTGTGAATGTGAAAATAGTTTGAAGAACCAACAAGTCATATTACAAAAATAGATTCTTGAAATTCAAATTCATATTTGACTTCATTGGTAGTTTAAAAAGAAATTCAAATATTTATGAATTTTCCACCTAAAAAATGGGGAAGTGCAGTAAAAGTAAAAAAATAAATAAAAGTAAATGTTTTTTTCCTGCCTTTCGTTTAATAATATGTAACTAATAATGAACCTGGCGGCAACAATAAGGCAAAGCCTAATGTGTATTTCCCGAGCTCCTCACAAACAGAGCTTGTGCATACAGTACTCATTGAGACTGCTATTGATGCCGGCCCTCTGAACGTGGTTGATCTCAGATGACCCTTCCACTTTTTCTCCCCCAAGCCAACCCCCCCTCCCCTTTCTTATCCATTACATGGGAGCTGAATGATGGTGATTTGGTTGAGGCCCAGTGAGTGCCTGTAGAAAATTGGTTGGTTGATAAAAACCCTCCTATCAAAGGGGGCTACTTTCTCATTTACATTTAGATGAGTATTGATTATTTATTTACTCAGTGGAGTGGGATTCCTTTCCAATCTTATCTCTCGTCTGTGCCTGTCACCTGGAAAAAAAGAGATAGAGTTCTTGACACCACACTAAGATAACAGCATTTTGTAGAGCAGATAAAACTTGGGATGGTGGTCTCTGCCTCTATATTCCTTTTTCCTCCTACCCAATTTTGACGGAAAAGAGAAAGTTTGGAAAATTAAAACTGATAGCCCTTGTTCAAAGGAGGGTGCATGTGAAGGAATCTCAATTTGCAGGGGTAACAAGTCAAATTGGTTGTCCAGATATGGCCTGGCTGCTTCCAGTGGGAGAAATCTTATCTTTGTTGTCTCAATAGTTTAGGAATTCTATCAGATATTGTATAATATTGTTGGGAAACAGTGATGCACAATAGTACTGTACTTTTTATCTGATATTACCTAGAATAAGATTTGATCAAATGTTGCATGCTGTGTTAAATACAATGCCGCATGTTTCCAGACTGTGTGGAAAATGAAGCCCGTAGACGTGTCTGTCATGTTCTAAGTGCTAAACTCTGGTGATGTTTGGGTGGCTGAGCTGGGGATTGGTCATGCATTGCCAATGAGTCTGGAGGCTTGTGGCAGCGCGGGGAGCTTTGTGAGACTGACTAAAGGTGTTTAAGGTGGGAGGTGCAGCATGTGGGTGCTCTGTAGGAATTGGGAACCCCTGACAGACCCTGCCTCTTCTTCTCAGCTCTTTGATGGAGAGTGAAGAGTCTCTTGAGGTGGCCTCTGTCAGCTCTACTCCTCCTCAAAGCAGACACCCGGCTTCACCAGAGCACTGCCTCGCCTTCTCACCCTTCACCCCCCCCGGGCCACTTCCATCCTCTCATGGTCACTTTTCATCTCCTCTGTCTCTGTGCAGAGAATGTTGCCACATGTAAATTCACTTGTGATCGTTCTATTGCAGTGTGCATCTAGTAGGTGTCTTGCATAGATCAAGGTTGGCTATAGGTTTGCACAGTAAGCAGAACTATGTGGACAATGACTATTCACTACTGCCGCACAGAAGGTGACTTATTATGCTGCTCAAGGATAATAACCCATTTTTCTTTGTTAGCCAGTCAGTCATTAGCCTAGTTACACATCTGGATCCCCACAGCAATTTAAGGATATGGAAGGTTCCCTCAAAAAAACCTAATTAGCCCAACTGGAGAGGAACATCTTGTTTTCCTACACCCCTAATGGATTGGACCAAGGTCTTTTGAAATGCAAACCCATCAAGAAGATGGTTGGAGAGACACATCCCCCCCAACGCCCCCACCCCCACCACACCTCAGAGCATGCATCCTCACTGCTACCCTGCTACCTTTGAAGCTCTTCGGAGCTAATGCAACTATCTGGCACATTAAAATTCACAAATGTTACACCGGTATTTCATTTGTCAAAAAGCCAATATGGAAGTGCAGCATAGCGCCACCCTAGAGCCAAGGCTTCCCCATTACATACTTTATGTTTCTTTTAATGGGAGCATATTGTACTTGTGACATTTTTATTCTCTAATTGATTGAAATCTTGATGCGAAGACCATGTCGTATTTGTAAACATTTGAATGAAATGGACTTGTACTTTGTATTTTGATTTAGTGTAGGATACAAAAGTGGCAAAGAGATTATTTCCGCATCAGTAAGTCCTACCTTTGAAGGAAATCAAAATAGGAAATACTTCCTTCAGTATCGATGGAGTTTTGCAAATGGGCTAAAATCATATTGGCGTGCATGCTATAACAAACAATACTGTAATGAAAACACTTGGCCATACTAGCATGCAGACCTGATTTCTTTTATTCCCCCCTAGAGATGGGTAAATTGGTATCATTTTGTAAAATTATGTTAATACCAAAAATCTGGGCAGTAATATGGTTAGAAAAATCTTCCATCACCTATGGTGCATAATCATAAGCATAAACTTTACCAATGAACTTAATTAAAAGAATGTCATTTTAAGTGAGTCCAATTTAGTCTAGTCTAGACAAAATAATATGGAAACACAAATTGGGAAAATAAGATAAGACAAGATGACCTTTATTGATCCCATAGGAGGAATTGGGTCACTGCAGTGGTCTAGAATAGGATATAAATAAAAAATACAATTAAATAAAACACTGTTAAAAATAGAGCATCTTCATGATGTAAATAAAGATGGAGAAGAAGATTCCAAAATGTTTGCAGTTTCACAAATTCCCAGTGCAGTGCAAGAGCATATATATACGTGCAAATGTGCAAAGTATGATAACACCTCATATTTTGGTCTCACCTACTGTATTTGTCACACTTCATGGTATAATGTTCATGTTCATCTTTGCTTGTCTGTCACACAAGTGCCTTTAAAGCCTATAGCTGAGTGTAATGAATGCTAATTGGCCTTGTCAGATACTTGCCAGACAGTATAGGAGGGCCAAAGACATACAGTGGGCCTCTGTCAGTCAGCCTGTCATCTCTTTCACATAGAGATAAGTAAACAAGCCAGTGCCTCTTGTAACTAACCCACATTACGCTCACTATTCGCCCACAGGAGGAGACCAGGCATGTGAATGGAGCTCTGTGTCATGTCAAGTTGCCATGTTGTGGTATCCAAAAGTAAGTGACACGGTGCTGCGGCATATTCCATTACATGACCATAAGTTTTTATGACTGCGATGGTTGACATGGAATATGTTTCCAAATGTTGTTGTTTTTTTTAAGATGTATTCACAAACTCAGGAAATGGTGGTGCATCAGAAAACACTAGCACAATAGATCATCCAGTGTCATAAATCTTATCAGTCTATCAGCCTGACCTTGTTAGGCCTGTAAAGTCCTTTGAGGCTTGTGTGTGATAAAGGGATATATAAATAAACTTGACTTGTCTTCATGTAATATACAATGTAACTAATAAAATATTCTGCTGAAGATCCAGGGTCTGTTTTTTAGTAAATAAACTAAAAGTGGTCCCAAGCTATTAGAATGTTTTATTTCAAAGTAATTGTTAAAGTTTTAAACCTGAGCTACTTTGCACTTTGGCGACACCAAGTGGCAGTGAGAGATAACTCTTTCAAGTTTTGAAAGTTGAAGGACTTCATTACCCAGAAATCATGAAATGTTTTGTCAGTAAACTCCTCTGACCTAAATTTCTTTTTGTTAGTGGCCAGTGGGAGCAGGATTAGTAATCGTTGGTGAGTCTCTTAATGGAGCACTCATTCACTGTTGTTTTAAGTTTTATATTTCACTTTTAAGTTTTGATTTGTCACTTCCTTTGCATGTAGAAGAATTCCTATGAGTGTCCATACCTGAAGTATCATAAGTATTTTGCCTTGTGCAACTTTAAAACATTGTACACCTAGAAAGCAGGAAGAGGGCTCTCACTAGGGTTACAATTTTTGACAGGAAAGCTAGACACATCGTCAGGCACGAAACATTCTGGAAGCATGAAAAAAGTTTACCAACTTTTGTGTAAAGTCCTCTCTAAATTCTGTTTTCTGGTTTTGATTGGTGAAGTTTACCATTGAACGGTGCATATTTTATTTTACTTTATTTTATTTTATTTTATGTCCAAACTTTTGACAGGTGGTACTTTTAGACTTGGATCCCTGCTGCCTGTGTGAGCCAGAAAAGTGGCGTAAGAAAGAGAACTCACCTTCATTTGAGACCACAAACCTTTGCTAGTGCAAAAGAACAGGGGCAGAGGTTGAGAAGAGGAACTGTCTGAGGCATCACTACCTCTATTCCTCATGGCTACATCTGCCAGAGCCTCCTCCCACCTGTCTGATGGTACTGAGATTTATGTGGTGGTATAGGAGGAGGCCAAGTCAGTGTGCCAGGCCATGTGTAGGCTTCCTTTTATACTGACAGTTGTGTGTGTAATACTGTAGCTGGCTTCCAGTGAGGCTTGGCCCAGTGTATCTGGAATCTGTCATAAGTGAAAGCTTGAAAAGGTTAGGACAGTTCAAGGAAGATAAATGGTGAATTGGGAGGACAGCTGATGTAGGAACACAAACACTTCAGCACGATGGAGTGGAGAGGAGTTGGTTTTCCTATCCTACTACACACAGTGTTGGGTTCCTCCCCTGCCCACCCTGATACCTGTTACTAGCATTGCAGATGGATGGAACTGTCCCATACATCGGTATGCTTCACTAACAGAAGTTTCTACTGAGAAGGACAGTCAATATTCGCATGGGCCACTATATTACTCTCATCAAAGCAAATGATAAAGAACGGGTTATTGAGTTTTGACAATGTCCTCTATATAATAAAGCTCGTTAACTGCATTGCGCAAAACAAATGGGCAGAATAATTAGTATACTTATTGACATTGTGTCATTTCTAGTTAGAGCAGGAAGGGGCTATCACTATGGCGCTGGGCCTTGCCTTCTATCTCTCAAGAGGAAGAGCACTAATGGCTTCTGAAGGCAGGGATCGAAGGAGCTCATAAAACTCTGGAGGAATGAAATGAAAAAGGGAGAGCATTATTAATCTTTTCCATCAGAATACATGACGCACTGTACAGTAGAGCGTCTAACTTGAGATCAGGCTCATGTCGGACCATGTTAAGTCTTTTAGGTGTAAACGCCGGAGGTCTGGTGGAAGTGGGCTTGAAAGTAAACTTTTCAGGTTTAGCTCCCTCACAGGTTTGTGTTCTCAAATGCAGCCATTTCGACAGCTGTGGAACAATTTGTACCCTTAACCCTTTTAACATGTTGCGTAGCATATTCAATTACTCATCTTCTCACAACAAAGTCAAACAGCTGTGATTCTGATTGATAAAACTTCAATAAATGGTGTATATTTCTTACCCAAACCATTTGCAAAAATGGGATGCAGAAATCGCAACTGTTTCAGTTCACTGGAACTGCTAATGAGGCTGTGACCACATATTTCCTGCTGTTTGATATTTGTAAATAAAAGCCTCGAAATAAATCAAATTGTGTGTGTCTATGTGGCCTGCCTTTCAGGTCAAACACATGGGGAGCGAGTTGTTCTGCTTCCCTGTTATTAAAAGATGACTGACAGCTGTCATGTCTTCATCACTGCAGACTGATATTTGTCAGAAGCATCTCTTTGACAGAGTATCTGAGGGTCTTCCCAGCCAGGAGACGGCTGATGAGTGGTTCAATACACCGCAAGGGCTCACTTACAGCAGACCAATGCCTGTACTCAGCCATTGCAGATGAAATTATATCTGTATTAATTTATAATGGATTGTGTCATATTAAAGAACAATATATCCTGAGTTTTTTATTACGTGCTGCACTTTATTTGATCATGTTATTACTGCACAAGCAATGTAGCTTGAATACACAACAAGATATACAGTAATGATTATTAGGTTCAGCTACATTATTTGTGGGGAACACAATATACATACCTGTAATCCTTTTCGGCATCACGCTGTTGTCTTATTTTTAATGATGCATACTTTATAATTTATTTAAAAGTCTATCTTTCACTACTTCGCTGCACTAGGTATTTATCATCATTTATCAAATGCATCAATCTGCCCGGCTGTAAAGAACCATGCTGCGAGAAAGAGTCTCTGGTGTTACTGTTGCCTTGTGCTGCTGCCTTAACAACCCAATCAGCTGGCCCCGTTCTCACTTCCTCATCAATGCAACCTCCATAATGTATGATAGAGCTATGATTTATAATCCATGCTCAAAATTAAACAGCATAAATTACTCTTATTTACTCTGCAGGTGATAAAGATCCCGTCAAATAATGTCACTTGAGCATAATTTTTATAGAACAAATGAAATTTGTTATCAGGGAAAGCAGGTCAAGTTCATCAATTAAAAGTCTACCCTTTTTTTTCTTCCACCATAAATGGTCCAGTGTAGGGGAAGTGCTATTTAAAATGATTGATTTTATTATTTCTTCATTTATTAAAGTACTACGTGAGGCTCTAGCATGAGTAATCAGGACAACAAAAACTGACTCAGCATATACGTCTAAAACTGGCACTTCAAAATCCAGCAACTCAAGACTTTTTCCTTCTCCATATCCTTTAGGCACATTGTATTGAGGAATTGTTTGATGATATTTAAGATAAAAGTCAGGAAATTTTCATGTTTTAAAAATCATTGTTCTGTTTAAAGAAACATCCTGCACAAATCTGAGCCGGTTTTAGGCATGTGTCTGTGTCAAATCCTTCAGGAAATGAACGTTATGAATAATATATGGAGGGAATTGAAAGGCGTTTAATAAATGTCATATCATTGACTCAAACCATCCTCCAAATGACACAAGATTAGTCTCACATGCACTGTATTTTATAATTTTCTTTTCTTTAACACATCATAGAAACATGAGCTCGAAATAATCATCAAATAAATATACCACACGATATAGCATTTTATTTTGTTTCTCCTTACTATGATAATGTTTCTTTTACCCCAAGGAGAAGTGGCCCACTGGATCAAGAGCTGAAGGAGTTAAAATCTGAGCTACTTGGAGTGTGTCCCGCAGAAAAGGAATGAGAGCCCAGGAATGTTTTACAGATAAAATAAAAAGAATCAGGAGAATGAGGGAAAGAAGAGAAGTTGAATATATATTTCATGTGATAAGAGAAAGATGAAGCGCAAGAAAAAAGATTCCATTACAGCTGCGACAGTTACAAAACTGCTGCTGTGTGGAGTAGCCTCTGTTGAAAAGATTGATGCAATAAGGACTGACCTTGGCTTGGAGCAGGAGTCGGTGATGTATGTATGAGCATCTCCCTGCTAAATGGACCCAGATTTGTAGCACTAATATACATGGAAGCCCAGTACCAAACTCACCACAGCTATAAATCAACAGCCACTTTGGGTGTCATTTCTGGTTTATATTCTACTATTGTTCTATGCTTTTAATTCGTGTCACTACCATCTGTTCATTTGATGCAGTTTCATACTGTATGATTTGGCTGTGAAGATACCATGCAGACAATTCCTGTTAGACTATCTGTGTGGATTAGCTGCACTGGGTAAATTCCCACAGAGGCTATCTGAGTCATATGTAAATGGAGCCTAAATTGAGTGAAATTTTCCCACATCGGCTCAGTGCAGAAGTGAAAAAACAACAAAAAAAAATGTTTGTGGCAGTTTGGTCATGTTAAAAACCTGCAGGGAAAGTGTTTTATTATAAAAGTCACAAAAAATCTTCACCTTTTTCAAACGCTCATAGATGCCTTTTTTGAAATTCCCGTTTATTTCATCATTTAGACATGGATGATGTTCTGTGTTAGACTAGAAATGTAAACATGGTGAATATTTTGCGTGTTGACAGTGTCTCCCCCATATTTGCCAAGACTGAGGGAATCTTGAGTCCTGAAAGGTGTTGTGGATTCATGTATGTTCCTCTTTATTTGTAGTTACACCTCAAGCTGAAGGTCTTAAAGGAATACACTAACTTTTTGCCAAATAAATGCTTTGATTGTGCAGTATTTCACATGCTACTATGCATATGCTACTTTTGAGATGAAACAAAACAAAAAATGGTAAGTTAAAGAGCTTTTCAATGTGCTGTATATTTGTTGTTTTTAATTGATATAGCTAGATAAGTATCATCATACTCTAATAGCTTTTATACTCTATCTCATATTTAATATTTATATTACCATTATACATATGTACATACTCTGCACTCTGCTATTTACACTTCTGGTTAGATGCCAGATCTAATCTAATACTGTCGATATTTTGCTTTCAATTGCTATCTCTTATGTTATTTCCTCATAACCAGCCCTACCAGCCCTCC
The DNA here is from genome assembly GCA_900660455.1 of Gephyroberyx darwinii. Taxonomy (NCBI): domain Eukaryota; kingdom Metazoa; phylum Chordata; class Actinopteri; order Trachichthyiformes; family Trachichthyidae; genus Gephyroberyx; species Gephyroberyx darwinii. The sequence goes on along the minus strand of CABFOQ010000010.1, from coordinate 13,733 downwards.
ATTCATCTATGGAGAGAGGTGGAGGGAATGAACAATGTGAGTGATTAAAAGAGTCATTACCAATCTAGATTAGATACTGGTCAATCAACCCTGTCCTCATCTGCACCTATATATGAGCTCAGGTAAGGTATTTGTCGCTCGGGTGAAATCATTTTACTCGGTTTCAATGTAGTATATAAAATATTTTCTTTAAACAAGTGACACCATGTTGAAATAAGGTACAGTAGCCTATATCAGCCCACTAGGATCGAGATTATGTCGCTTGATTCAAGAGAGTCCTTGGAACAAGGTGATTTGCATCAATGTTCCATTGGGCGATTTTTAAGAAGAATTTTTAAGAAGAACATTTTAAGACTCAATACTAGATTGAAAGATTTAGATAGATATTTGCACATTGTACACAGTGCACATTTCCAATTAGACCTAGAAACTTCATTTTTTGACAATCAATAACAGTCATCAGAATGAAGAATAGAGTAGTGTTGACAGCCAGCCCCCCCCAAATTTAACACTACTTTTTAATATTATTAAGGGCAGAGTTTCCTTCAAAACTTTTAAATTCATCCTCATATGTCCTAACCTTATATTTCATTTCATTCCCAATATATACGATACTATTGCCCCTTCCCCTCTCCGTGTGTTGTGGGGAAATGCATCGACAGAGGTCAAAAGGGCCATTTTTGTTTTCTTTTTTAAATCCCTTGGCAGCATTGCAGGACACTGCGTCTTAAATTGCGTACATCACCCTAAACCTAAAATCATCCCCCGCTGCCTTTAATAAAGCCCCGATAAGTCCCCTTTCATCCCACGGCCGCTTCAATTTTAGTGTGCCACCGAAGTTATTTAATCAGTGTTGCAGTCTCCCATTCACAGTGTATTACCAATTCTGTCTGCGATCTTTATCAGTGCAGTGATGTATGTATGAGGCAGATGTTCCAAGAGGGGAGAGGAAACAGAGGCCATGAATGAATGAATTATTGGACTCACGAAAAGGAGCTATAGATATAGAATTTTGAGCCCTGTAATATGTTTGCTTTCTTTCCCTTATCTTGCCAGACAAAAATATACCTTATCTTGGACTGCTGGGGTCTGCATGAATGTGGAGCCGCTCCAGATCATTCTCTTGTTCAATTTCTTTGTGTTGCGTTTGGATCTGTTGTTATTGTTGCTGCGTTGCTGTAGTGTTGCTCCTCTGCATGTTATTTCGACGGATACCACTGCTTTGTTTTGCATCGTCGTTGTTGTTGTTGTTGATGTTGACAGGAGGTAGTGGAAGGAGTTACTTTTGATAGTGATTTTAATTGAATGTACTACAGTATGTACAAATACAGCGTAAGCACCAATCCAAAACCAGACACACCCACAGACAGGCACACACTAATGCAGACGCACACTTGTGTTGTGTGTGACTCCACCCTCCAGCCCACCGCACCCATATAAACAAACACACATGCACAACACATAGGTCTCTCTCTGAGACGATGAGATGCAAAGATGCCAAGTGTTTTTCTCCATGTTTCCTGTTATGCGAATTTGCAGTGAGAGTGTGGAGGGAAAGAGAAAGGGCAGGGCGTCAGCACACACTCACACACACACACACACACACACACACACACACAGACACGCACACGCACACACATACAGCTGCAAGCCAGAAATACACTAGCCTGCTGGATAATGAGGGTGGACAGGGCGGAATTATCACTTCACATCACAATAATATTATCCTTCTCACAACTCCCGCAGCATCTTCCATGACGGTGTGACATTTCCATTTTACTCAAGTTTAATCTTGGTCCTCTAAATAAAACCGTAGCCTGCAGGCCCTTCCCAATCTGACCCAGTCCTATTTTAATCACATGGAATTAAATAACTACAGTTTAACACTGCACTTGTTCTGACAGCAGTCATGACAAGTGGTTTGCACAGTAAACTTCCCCCCTAGTCATATAAAGAATAAAAACAAAGTAAATGGAGGAAGATGACAGGAATGATACTTGTATACTTGATTATCAGTGAGAAAATGTTTTGCAATGGAAATCTATTTTCATTTTTTCTGTTGTTTAATCTTTTGTGTCTTCTATATTGAAGCAATACAGTCACAAGGTGTTACATTTTTTGTCAAAGATACTACGTGTAGGATTTTCTCACTACAGCAGAATTAAATTTGGCACTGAACTATAAACCCTGTGAACTGCTTTCTGTAACCAGATTGCATTACTTCCCCTCTCTGCTGCCTTAGTATCATTACTGACAAATAGTTTTTGTGGCAAATCCATCCAAACACGCCTGAACACGGCCCAAACACAAGCACAGAGTATCCTAGTTTCTACTACTACTATTGTACTAATTGTATCAGTGATAGTCACATGTTTCGCTGCTGTAGCATGAGAGTGCATCATCACCTCTGATTTTACAATGTAAATATTAATGTGAAAATATCCTGTTACCTTTAAATGATTCCTTAGAAGAGAGTGAAAGAAATAAATGCTTACATAAAAATATTTTATTGACAACTTAGTGTTTTTGTCACAGGTCAAATAAAATTGCAAAAACTTCCTTTTTTTCTTCTTCTGTCTATTCAAATGCTATGCAGCTCTCACTGCAAGCTAGATCTCCTCCTCGATCTCATTCCTTTGTTGCACTGGGGCTGAACACTATGTTAACCTAGTAATTGGCACTGGGCCTTCCCCATTATACGGCTTTCTATTGAGCCGTTCTACATGACTAGTTAAAGAAGATGGCATGAAGATTAATGAAGTCCAGCTAATACAGGAGGGGGGTACCTCTCCAACACTTCCACTGAGGAGATAGCAGAGACCAACAACAGCCTGCCCCCAGCTCAGCCTTTTCTCTGCACCTTTTTTTATATTGCCTGCTTTAACCTGTGAACTGTGGACCTTCCACTTGTGTAGCAAGCCGGCACGGCGTCCCGGTTTGATTGATGTCACTACAGCAGTCAGTCTTTTCCCTTTGAATTGAAAGGCCTAGCGCTCCAAAATAGATTTTCCAGCACAATTCACACCGGCTGCCAGTAGATAGAATGGCAGGGCAACCCTTTATGCAGTTTCATTTAAAACCATGGGGTAGCTGACGTGTTCATTCACTTTTGGCAAATGCGCCTTTGGATGGGGTCTACAATCTTCACTTTCATATTGTCTGGGTGGGTTTTACTGCTGATCCTGCGCCACCAACAACGTTCGAAATGATAAATCAGAAAATGTCTATTTACTGTGAAACGAGAGGTAAAAAAAAATCTGTACAAACTGTACAACTCTACTCTCACTCTCACTGTACATCTCTCTAATTCACCTATCCAATTTAAAATAGAAAAAAAGTGCTTTATTACTCTGAAGCTATGTTAAAATGTTCACTGTGACCTAGCCATCATACATGTTTATTCAAGAGCAGGGATTCAGCCTTCCACAGTACAAATAAGATGCAAACCACTTATAAAACTTGGAATTTTATTGAAGTGCTGGTTGTTGAGTTACATAGGAGTATTTACCAGTAGACCCTAACAATTTGGAAAAGGTCTTATATGATGATAAGCAAGAAAACATTGAACTGCCAGATTAATACATGGAGTTTGATGTGATGTTCTCCTCCTATGCAAAGAGAAAGAGAAAGAGAGAACCAGGCGCCAGGGTTTACCATGACTGGTAAGTGTATACTAGAATTGCTTTGAAGCAACACTAGAGAAATGACAGGTTGACTGCAGCTTGTTCTTTGGGTGCTCTTGTAATCAGATAAATTAACCAAAGCTATCAAAAGATTGCAATAACACTCAGCAGTGCCATAAACCTAAGAGCTGCAACTGTGGCGGGAGCTTTATGACAGACGTCACTAGAGCATGGTGATTTATTTGTGCACCCCTGTCCTATCGATCTTTCGTAAGGAGGCCTTACTCTGCCTCTCAAGAGAGACCTCTCCAGCCAAGTTCTCACCAGCAACCATCAAAATCAACTCTAAAGCACCAGGATATTGAATGTGTGTGTGTGTGCGCGTGTGCATGGTTATGTGTTTGCTTTTATGGCTGCATACATGTGACTGTGTGTGCGCCTGTTTTCACGCTTGCATGTATGTGTGCATGCATTCCTCTTGCGTTTGTGTAACATTAGTGCATCGGGGGGGGAAAAAAAACGCCGGTAATGAAATTAAATAGAAAGCATGTGTGGGTAGCAAAGTGACCCGTATTCCGTTTGTGCATGTAATCAATATTATAGCTTGGCCTCTCTTGGTTGTTACTTTAATCAAGAACAAGCTCTACCTCTCTTAATCGGTTGGTCCCAAGATGAATGTTTCGCAAATGCTGCTGAACATATGGTTTGATATATGCATTTGATTGGTGTATGTAATATATGAGGGCTTTCTTTTTCGATTGGGTCCAAGAAATTTTATAATTTGGATGCCAAATTATATTAATTATTCTTATATATTGAGCCCTTTTAACAATCTCTCTTTTTTTTTTACAAAGACACCTTTTTGCCATTTTAATCATAAATGAAAAGTATGACACATAAGGGCACCCAATCATATGGTACATACTGCCTCATCCTTTTAACAAATATGTTTCATAGCCCTATTAAAAGGGGTCTTCATCTGTCCTGTCAAAAGGCAGCCTAGCAGGGTTTTTTAGTTTAATTACACTATCCAATTAAAAAAAAAACTCTCTGCTGCATTCTGATCCGCCTCTCCTTGGGTTTGAGTGGATATGACATTTACAAGGCTCGCCTTTCAAGCAGACAATGGCGTGATTGATGAGGTGCAGACGCTATGAAGGAGGCGATTGCCATGTGGAAGCAGTGCTTAGTGCACTTTGATTTATTTATCATCTGTTTCTAAAGCAAGGCTGGCTGCTCCAGGTCCGCACTGCTAGGTGAGGCTGTAGGTGTACTGTAGCCTTGATGCTCTGTGCTCAGTATTTAAATAGTAACGTGCTCTGAGGTTAGAACATGACATTTTAACACAAGCGTTAGCACTGTAAAACCCTGTGTGGCAATATCTTAAGAAGAATAATAACTCCAAATCGTTGCCCTCATTGTGCTGTAGTGTTGTGTCCAGTGAATATTGTTGTTATTGACATTGACATGCTGTGGTCAACCAGCAGGGGCCTCTTGTTAGCTGACTCTTGCTGTTTTGTGTGTCTAGAGAGTGATTAATTCATTCAGTAGAGAAAACGCTGGATTCAGTCCATAGACAAAAGCTGATGAGTTAGAAAGGAAGATTCCAACCATAAGTATTAAAAGGCTTTTATTTCAAAAGTCTTCAAAATGCCTTAAAATGAAACATAGTATATTCATAATGGAACTGTCACAACTGGTTGCAATATTGTTAAGTCTGTACTTTAGCTGAAGAGGGCAGTAAGACTCAAACTTCTCATTGAGAATATGAGTAAAAATCATTAAGGACTTGAATGCCAAATGGTCATCTCATATTTCAATCGGCTTTTCATAACACAAAAGCTTTGTGAAGTCCTTTGTCCCAAACTGAATTGTTAGAACTTCTTAGCACAAATCAGAGTCTTGTATCCTGTCGCAAAACTCACTTCTCTGAAGGAGACGGTAACATCTTGATTGGAACATCTTGAAAAGCACAGCTGCATTGAAACTCAGTGAGGCATGCTCACTCGCTGCAGTAGCAGCACCAGCCTCATCAGAATCCACTGATGAACTTAGCCTCTGACATCTCTCTTGTCTTCACACTTGCACAGCGATTGAGTCAGAATAATTTAAAGCAATATTTCATTTTTTAGTGGGCATACCCCTCTGAACTGTTAACCACCAGTATTGGCTGCCCTAGGTATTCATAATGATGTCACTCACTTGCTTTCACTTTCAAAACCAAGTCCAAGTAGTCATTCTTCTAAAATATACAAAACACACTGATGTGACCCAGGTAAAAAAAACAACTTCGTTCTGCCTTATACTGCTTTTCAATTATCTTTAATGAGAGTTGGAAAAAAAAGCCTTAACACCAGTGGTAACTACAGCTACAGTGGAACTGTTTACGAGGTATACACAAAATTAAACATGATCCATTAAAATAAATATCAATTTATACCTCCTAAACATGAGCACAGATAATCTCTGTCTGATTCCTCAACTGAATATCATCATATCTTTCTTCCTAGTCAAACTCAACACTGATGGGTGGCACTGTTAACTCAGCGTGGTGATGGTCAGCCCTTGGAGAGGGAGCAAGGGTGACACCTTTGTTGTTTAACGTTGCCTCCCTGGCTGCCTCCTCCATGCAGAGACTGAAGGGGGGAGTCAGGAGACAGATGCTTAACGACTCCCTCAAGGCCACGGCTGCAGCCCTTATCTCATCCCCAGTTTGTGCAGGTTGCCATAGTAACTGACCTGAACACTTGAAAGGATGAGTAGCACTATATTGGCCTACAAGCTACTAGCTGAATTTATTGGACATTGATACCATTCAAAAATCGTGACTTAATGCTGAGTTAACGCAATGTTCAATGTATTTGCCTACTTGTGCTATTTTTGGTTTGTGCAATTAAGGTTTTTTTTAAATTTATACAGTATGGCTTTTCTCAGTTGGAAACAGTGGTTGCATATAGACCTACCCAGCTATTGTCACAGTGGGTTTGCAAAATCCTGCCTATCATAACCTTTTTAAAAATGTTAATTAGTGCCTTGACACTGAAAGTGTACATTGTTTGTGACTCACAAGACACAAGCCCGCAAGTAAATGATGTATACGCCAAATATACTTGTAAAGTGCACTTTATCTAGGATGACCTATTATCAGCTTTACATCCTATAAAGTCAGTGTTATATGTTTCAAATTATATATACTTTAAATATACTAGTTGCAGATTGCTGCTCATTTTTTCAAATTCAAATGTATTTTGAAACATCTACAATAGCAACAACAATAACATTATTATTATTATTATTATTATTATTATTATTATTATTATTATTACAAGAATAAAATAAGAGGAATATATTTTCTATGAGTTTCCCAGTCATAATAAAATTGAAGGTACAGTATATCATCAGCATAGAATTTCTTTTGGATGATGTGTCAAAGTGGGAATGTGTATGCTCTTCTGTACTGGACAGGTCAGTCATGACAGGACTAACACGTATAGACAGACAATCACACTAACATTCACACTTGCATTTCTGTGGGAGGAAACAGGCAGACTCACAGAAAGGGCCGGGAATTGAAGCGGGGACCTTCTTGCTGCGAGGCGGCGGTGCTAACCACTGAGCCACTGAGACTCAGTTCAGACTAAGTTGAGTTTAAATTTCTGAAAAGAATCTTGAGGAGTGTTTGAACCACTACATGTCTGAAAGTTGCCAACGAGCTATTGGTGAAAAATCACATACCAAACGTTACATCTACCTAACATTCATATTTAAAGATACAGTGAGACATTTAATTAGCCATTAATCTTAGGTATATTCGCAGGTGTATTCTTCATTTGTATGTAGAAAAATCAAAAACCTCAGACTACATGTCTAAATCACATACTGTCAGTAAAAAACAGACAATACATCTCAACATGATAAAAAGTCTTAAATCCAATAAATCACTATGCAAAGGAAGTCAGTTGTGCATTTGACGAAGGGAGCTGCCATACTGCAATCACAGATTGGGCCTTGAATAGCAACCTAACAAGAAACTGGTTGCACTGTTGCTGGTTGCACCAGCATGTGCACCATGGTGATCAGACAGGTGTTTTGACATCTCCCTCTCTCCTCTTCACAGAAACATCTGGCACTGCTGCCAGGGCTAATTGTAAGAGTATTTTGCAGGCTGTCAGTAACCTGGACACAAACAAGAAAGAATAATGCAAATGCAATCATAGAGACTTTTTTAAGACCTTTTGCCCGTGCATTTATCAGTCAAAATGGATTCAATTGTAATTACCCCAAACCAGTTTGAATCTACTGTATGACTTGCTAGTTGTAGATAGTTCTGAGTTCTATGTGTATGTGCCAGTTTACCTTTAAAAGACTGAGGAAAATTATACTTGTGCTTAATTTTACAAAAATAAAAAATCTATATTATTTTGTGGTTGTGAATAGTCATTTAATTGCACATTATAATTCTATTTGTGCTTAAAGTGTATTATTATCAAGGTTGAATGAATGATGGCACAATTAAATGAAGCAATTGTCAGTTCAGCCAAGTGAATTAGATATCATGCTGTACAGTCATTACATAAATGCTGTACAAATGACAGTATGTCAGTCAACAGGTGTTTATAGCAGACTGTAAACCAAACTGCACTTATGATTGACACTGCACTCTGTATGATGAAATATACTTTTATTGCACCATAATATTACAAATTGTGTGTATATGTGTGTGCGTGTGTTCTTAGACAAATAGAGAATGAATAGTTTTATAAACGCAGAGAAAGGATGTTAAGTAGACCTCTGGCAAAGAAATTAAATGAGTACAATAAAATGGTATGAGCCATTTTTACGAGTGACAAAAAGATGCTTACTTTTATAATGTCAAAAGGACAAATTCCTGTGGCAATTGTAAGGAACAATTACTTAAATAATTGTGCTTTCAATGAAAAGATTGATTGTATAAAAGCTGTTTTCTGTGGAGAATCCATTAGGGGGAACCATTTTTCTGCCCCCCTTGACATAGTGTTTTTATTAATTTCTACTCCCAAAGATGCATGATTCTTAGGTTTTTTGCTGTTCCGTCACTGCCCTGTATGATGAACTATGCCGCATGGGAGAAAGCCATCAGATGAACCACTTAGATTCTTCCACTGATTTACAGTGAATAATTTTTTCTTTCTTTTTTTTTATCAAGGTTCTCTCATTCCACTTAGGGAAATATACTCAAATGCCAAACCTGCAGCACCACTGGAAACTCCATGATAAGCATGATGTCTTGCACAGAGGAAAAGGTAATGCGCATTATATGTAAGTGTGATAGCTCCTTTTCTGTGTTTTTTTTTTCTTTTTGTGCATCCTCTGGCTGCAACAGCATGGTGTCTTCTTTATATTCACTAAGCTTAATTAGCACCTATTCAGTACATGCTCTTCACACTGAGAGGAGATGCAAGGGCTGGGAGGCTGGTGAAGGTTATCTCACAGACAAGCTGCTCAGACGCTGCAGCTTCATTCACAGGCGACCACAAGCCACGTCAGGCAGGTCGTGCCCTGTCATCTTGAACCTGATTTTATTCTGTCTCATTTTGTGGAAACATTGAATATATTTTCTCATCTACAGCCCATTTTTAGAATGTGATAGGCTCTATCCTTGAGTTTAATCTAATAGGCTAAGTACCCAGGTGATTGATTCAGCATCTCCAGTATTGTGATGAGGGGTTGGGGGGGTTGAGCGTTGTTAAAAACGTATCACGCTGGCTGGATGATAAGGCGTCTCCCTGAACACGGCTAATGTGAGGGGCCTGTGGCCATCTTGAGTCCCCCTTCTGTTGTGCTGAAGGGACAGAGCCACTGCCATCTGCTTCCCATCCTCCCCGTTCCCCCACCCATGGACGTGGTCTCTCTCCGATGCCCTCTCATCCAGCACGCTCACAATGTCTTCCGTCTCTCCTTGTAGGTCATTCAGTGTTCAAGTACAATAACCTAAGCAGCCAGCATGACTCCAGGCCTTCCTCCGTTGAATGTGATGTTGCTCTCCATATATGAGATTGAGCAAAAAAGGTGAGCAATTCGGAGAGCAGAGAGAAACATGAAAATATAAACATTTTTAACTATAATAAATGTCATGTATTGAGTTGAACCTTCATTACTGCTGTATACTAATATTTTGTAGGCTGATGTAAATTACTGACCAATTCTGTTTCTAACTGCACATAAACCTTGGGGTTGATAGAAGTGAGGATATGCATCATAGAGTGTTATGTAAATGTGAGGGGAGAGATGTGTATTCCAAGAAAAAAAAAAGCTTTATTTATGTGTCCTACATCTCAACTTCTATTTCAATCATCCCGGCCCCCTCCCTCTGAGATGGAACCGGCAGCTCTGCTCCGGGGCAGTCTGGTCCTCCTGTGACTGACACCCTCCACCACTGCCCCCTACCAGGATGCTTCACACACAACCTGGGGGGCCAGGAAGAATTAGCTTTAAAAATAGGGCACGGATAATTGTCTGGACAAGAAAGTGTATCAGTGTTTTGTCATGCTCAAGTTCCTGCCACTCAACCACATATGCCTAATCCCGGGGACTACCTTCTGCTGTAGGGGCAGAGTATCCCTGCTTTTTGACTTATTTCTCTCCATTGGTACATACATGCTAATGCAGTCCTCAGCCCAAGGCAGCTGAACATAATTAATATGTATGAAAGGTGAAAAAGGAAGAAAAGAGGTGCTTTTGATTAATTGTTCCTCTGTGTTGGCTTTGCCGTATTAATAACCAGGAGGATTAAGAGGGTCAGGACTGACCTCGTAAACATTAAAATTTCATAGAACTACTACACATAGCTGACAGTAAAAAGACAGTAAGCATACACACGCAGGCTCTCACGCTGGCATGAATATAAATTACTCACATGGCGTAACACCAACCAAATCTGAAAAGTGTGCTGGGATGTCATTAATAATAAACAGGCAGGGTCCCATTTATTAGAATAGTGAAAAGTCATGTTTTCTCTGATGTGGCCTATTTTAAAAGTGCGTCTGTGGGAATAGGAGAAGCGCTCTGTGCTTGTGTCAGAGCAGGCTTTCCAGGTCCCCACTGGGAGGAGGTATGGCTCGCAAGCAGCTGAACACACTCCTCATTCTGGTGGGAGAGAGCACTGGGATAAATAGCAGAGGGAATATTTTGCAGAAGCTTTGCTCAAGCTAGATTTCCTTGAGACTGCGCCTCCATTCTCCTTATCATGTAAAGATCTAGGATTTTATTAGCCATGAAAATGTTCCGTATATTTTTATTCTTTAAGCTATAAAATGTAATGAAAGGGGAACACCCCACGGTGCATAAAAATTGTTCAGATTTTAGCACGGCAGTGTACTATCCAGCTGATACGAGGCCAAAGGGTCCGTTTTTATCTTTTGATTCTCGCATTAACCTTCCATTAAAAGTTATCTATGTTATCATCACCCCAGATTTAAGCTAATAAATTCCAGTTTTATGAGCCGTCTTGGAGGAGAATTATCATGATGTTATAGTTTAAGTAACATATGTTCCAATTTAGTGACATCTACTGGATTTGACGCGGCATCAGCCATCCGTTCACATCATCATCATTTCATGGCATGAAATTCCCTGCAATAAGTCGCCTTTGGATTTTGGTGATCAAGCAGCACATGGAGCTAGAAATGAACAGCCTGCAGAACTAGGAACAAGAGAGACCCTAATCTCCTCCTCTCTAAAACATGATGATGAAGATGATGACGGCGATGATGACAGAACAGGAAGTGGCGGAGGAATGAATGTTTTGGTGCTTATGTTTATGCTTATTGTCGTTATGCTACTACATATTTTAGCACAGTCTCTTTTCCATAAGAGGTGGTAAGGAGGCAGACAATCCCCATAATGTACTCAAATTCCTCTGTAAGGATCCAGTGTATCGCAAATGCTGCTGAATCTTTATATTCAACCATTGGGTCACTTCATTGGCTACAATGCCATTAGCAAAGGATACAATGATTTTTGAGTTTCATAAAAAATATTTTAGCTTGTACCTTATCACTGCAATTTCCCATGGTAAAAAAGGCAATGGTCTTACTGTTAATGAGTAGCTCTTTTCCTGGGGAAAACCCTGCATATAGCAGAGGGATGACTGAAGCTAGTGTTGTATTCAGTGATTAACTTAGCCTGAGTGGGAAATGATGGTTGATATATAACTAGAGTCAAATAATACGATATTTTCCGAGGTCATGGGAGATGGTTTGGAGTCTCTAAGGTGTTTATTGCCAGATGTACCCGGTGTAGGCTGACAAATGCAGATGTAAATCTAATTTCCAAAGGTTAATGCTTTAGAGAATTCAGAGTCATAAAAAGGGAGTTGTATTCATAAGTTTCCTCCTGCTGAGAAGTTAATAAAGTTTTCCACTATCCTCTCTGTTTGTGAAAAAGAAAAGTACTGTCTTTAAAATAAAAAATGAAACTGTTTTCTTGTAATATTTGGTATGAAACAAAACAGGGTTGATTGTGTGTAGCACATGCAACAACATATTACATATACAATTATTATTGCTTTATATTTCTTGATAATGATGATGATTACATGAAACAAGTTATTTTATGAACTAATTAAATGGCTTTGTTTTATCAATACACCCATGTTAATTAAATACTATGGTACTTCTGTAAGATGAGTCATATAAGTGTCACAGAGTCTGGCATTTGTGTCTGCATTGTGCAACCGGTAGCATTTCAGGAGGTCAGGTTTGGAGAGGGTGGGAGGGGGAGACAGCAGGGCAAAAATGAACCCTTTCTGGACAGCTGCCGCAATAACCTGAATAGATGTCTTCCCCACTGCAATTAAACCCTCCCTGATTACGTCTCTCTGGCTATCGATTGGAAACTTTCACTTAATAACCACTAACATGGTCCCTTCTCTTAACCCCAAGGTCTAGCCTTCAAGAACTGGCTGTGCAGAGATTTATGTCCGGTTCCTTAGTGACTCCACTGGGACTTTGTGTCATTTCTATATTCCAAAGTGTGGAGAGGTCTGTTGACTTCTTGTTAAACCGCATTATTAAACACTCCACTTTCTCAGTTTGCGGGTCAAATTATTTTGTAGATGTGTAGTGAAGGGGGACAAGGGTATGAAATGGCTGTAAGTGTAAAACTTCCTGTGATTGTCATTTAAGGTAAGTAAGCTACATTAAAATAGTATGACATGTATGACTGTTGACTAGTTAAAGTGAACCTGTGATATTTTCGTATAAATGTCCATTTTGCTACTCTGTCATCATTGATATAACACAATGAGTCAACCTATAACCAGTTCATTAAAGTTTTTACATTCACTGTCCTAAACTTCCTACACAGGAAGTGGTGCGTGTTATGTTTCCGGCAGCAGTTTGTTTGGAATAAACAGAAGAACTGGGTAGTTAGCATGAGCAGCGATAGCCACCATGGCTGAACAGACAAAGAAAAGGCCGGTGCCTACAGAAACTCAAACTTCATCAACAGAAAATCCATGGAAAAAGACGTCACAGTACTGGACACACTGTTTGATTGACAAGTGATCAAGTGATCTCTGGGAGTGACCGCTTATCACCAAAGGTGTCGCCAAAATAAAAAGCAAAAACCGAAAACGAGGATCTTGCAGATTACCACTTTAAAGATGAATGACGTATATTTAACTTCGCACTGGTTGTATTTGTCGTGTTTGGGACAGGTTTAAGGTTATAAATCAAAATGTGATTTAAGTCAAATAAGCAAATAAAATCACTTACAAACGTATAAATAAATAGAGTAATGAAATAAGACAGAGAATGCAAAGTTACTCACAGCCCTTGATAAGCATGCCATGAAACAATGGAAACGCGGTTTGGCTTATGAGAGGAAAAGTCACAATGCGTGTAAATGTTTCCTGGGACAGCTCCAAGCCGCTGTTTGCTCCAAAAGCAACATTGCCTTGTATAAGAAATTCACCCTTCACAGCTCACGCCTCTGAATCATACACCTGTTTGGTTTCAGCGTGCCAGTCTCCCTCACTCGCTCCCTGCTCAGCCATGTGAACAGAGCGCAGGTTGTCCACAGTACTGCCCTCAGGCCCCGCAATGTGTTCATAGCCCGGCTGGCTGGGTG
>CABFOQ010000008.1:51641-66174 GCA_900660455.1 Gephyroberyx darwinii | reverse complement strand
GACAGAGACACAGGAGAGCAGAGTCAACAGGCCAGCAAGGCCGCTTTATTTGCAGCGTCAACACACTCAACATATAGCCGGCCCGGGTTCGACGACAGTTGTTCTCTGGCGCCGTCTCCAGTCGCGGAGCACCAAGGCTGCCCCAGCCCGCCAGGCTTCCAGGGGCATCCCGCCCCAACCCCGACTGGTCAGTGCCGGATCCTCGGGAAGAGAGAGTCCACCGACTCATCTCTCTCCTGGATCCGACTAAGCCTCAACCCACCCTCCTCCCAGTCCGCCACAATGTTGTAAAGTTCAACATTCTTTTGATGACAGAGAATGCGATGGTTATCACGTTTGTGACAATAAGGGCACTTAACATGGATATGGGAGAGTAGCTAGAGGGACAGACAGAGTCCAACAGAGATGCACCAGAACACGCAACAACAATATCAGAGTACGTTCTCTTTATAATGTAGGCCTGCTGAATGTGTTTAGGTTATTTTAGAACCTGCAGTTGACTCAGTAGCATACTGGCGTTGTTTTCCTCATCTCACCGTGTTCGCCTATCTCCACTTATCTCCCCACTGTTTACTCTTTCCGTCCTTATTTTTGAAGTGCTTTACTATGTAGAACTTTACTGCAGTACATTTCAAAAGTACATCTAGTCTTCAGTTTGTGTGTGTGTGTGTTGGTATTCCTGCATTGCACAACTTTGGCCACAGACATTTTGTTTACAGAGGAGGTCATGAGGAGCAGTTTGGTGTACCAGCGATTAAGGCTGATATCTGATCAGCTTCAACTGGCATGTATTGCCTAGGCAGAAATTGCCTAGGCAAATTAGTATTTCATGCCTCAATTCTGTTTCCTGAAAAAATAAAATCCAACTATGTACAAGTGACAAAATAATTGGCAATATAATAGATAACTAAGTCACTGGGGAGTGTTTTAGATGTATTTTGGAGGCATTAGAAGCTATGAGGTAACTGCTGAGTGTCTGCTGTGGCAATGGGTGGATCTATAATTGTTGCTGATGAGGGAAGTCATGGCTAGCCAATGGAAGTGTGAAAAGACTTGATAACACAGGCGCTGTCCTTTAACAGAGGCTTAGGGATTGATCCACATTCATTTTCCCTGACGAGGCCTTCACTGTTGGGTTATCCTGAATAAGGCTCTGCACTCTTTCCATTGTGGCACAATTATACATGCTGTAGGGTCCATAAAGCTGGAAAACTAGGTATCCTTCAACTCTCCCTCTAGTTTTTGGACAATGTGGGTGATGTCCAAACTCTCTGTCAAGGTCATCAACAGCATTTCGTCATTCTGAATCCCCTCCACGAACTCCTCATAGGACAGTTCACCTGGGAAAGGGACAAAACCACATGTGCACACATGCACACACAGGTTATTGATCGGCATAACATAGGGTAAGATGGTAAGAAGACAGGTAAGATGAAGTTAGATGACTATGGGACAGTAGGTATCAGGGAGAAACATTTAATAACTTGAATTAGAAGGAAGCTACAATGTTGGTATTCACTGAGCAAATTTAGTGTCTGCCATCGTAATCTTAAATAAAAGGAAATACAGTGTTACTTTAGGGTTGAGCCAGAGCTTGTCTCTCTTGAATGAAAAATGATGCACATAAGTGAATTATACATCTAATTAACAGACAAGTTGTTTATGCCAACAAAGTACAGTACTGTGCAAAAGTCAGAGACTACCCTTTTGTTTATTTCATTTCCAGTCAAAACATATTTAACACAAAATTACGCAAAAGCCTCCACAACTAAACTAAACAACTAAACTCTTTTCGGGAGACTTGCTTTGAGTTTTTCAAAGAAATCTGCAGGGATATTTTTCCAAGCTTCTTGTAAATACCTCCAAAGTTCAGTGTTAGAAGTTGGTTGCATTTTCTGCTTCTAATGATCCAAGTAATCTCAAACACATTGAATGATGTTGGGGTCTGGGCTCTGGGGTGGCCAGTCCGTTGTTCTGAGAAAACTAGCAGCTTCTTAGTTTGATAAGTACGTCTTGATGTATGCATGATGCATGATGTATTCAGATTTGTTTGTATTTAGCAGCATTCATGATGCCTTCAATCAAAAACAAATCACCAACTCCACATGTTGTTACACATCCCCAAACTTGCACTGATCCTCCACCATGCTTGGCTGATGGTTGTAGACATGGTTCCCAGAGTCTTTACTGTCTTCTATTACTTCCAGAAATCTCAGGTTTAGACTCATCAGGGTCATGAGGGAAGCTGTCATCTCTCCTGCCCTTCCTCCTGACCCACCTGCAGCCTCAAGTTCCTCTTCCTCTCTTCCTTTCTCTCTCCACCCACTTCCCAGTCCCCCTAGTCTCCTCTCTGTTCTATGTTGTGTTTTGTTTCAGGTCCTGTCTTTCCTGTCATGCCCACCAGGGTTCCCAGTGTGCTGCCACTACTCACCTGTTCCCCATCTGCAATCCATCAACCTCGCTCCTCCCCTCATCAGCTGCGCTCCATTTCTCATCAGTCCCTAGCAGTGTATATATACCAGCCTGTCCCCCACTCTTGTTTGCCAGATTGTCTTACATAGCTTTCCTGCGGTCAATGTCTTGGTCTGCCGATTGCCTGATCTCTGTTTGCCCTGACCCCTACTTTCCCTGACCATGCCTGGTCTGACCCTTGTCTAGTTTGGTTGCCTGTATTGCGTGCTTTACACCCGAGTAAAGTATTGGATCTGCCTCCTTGTGTCTGCATCTGGGTCCAACTTTACTTGCCCGTTACAATCAATCCTTAAAACCTTACTCCACATCTCAGGTGTCCCGTTTCGGTGTTCTAGTGCAAATTTTCTTCTCTGTTGTCTATTTCCTTTGTTGATAGCTACACATCCTTTCAGACCCATAGCACTGAGTGGTCCTCTCACAGTGGAAGGATTGACGGAAACACCTGTGGATTTTTCAGATCTGAAGCAAGAGTGGAGCTTGATTTTCTCCTATCTCTCAAAGATGAAAGCTTTTAGTACCGTCTCATTTTGGTGGTCTACCAGGTCCTGTACGGTTGTTAGGAGTCCAATTTTCTCTTTATCTTGCAATACTTTTTTGAACACCAGTTTTGGAAACTCTTATATCTAATCTAATTAGTTTGACACCAAAAAAATCTGTATGTTTGACTGGAAATTAAATGAACCAAAGGGTGGTCTCTCTCTCACTTTTGCACAGTATTGTACATTACAGTACTGTAGTCTTACCATCTCCATTGATGTCAATCTTATCAAACACCATGTTGGTGAAGTCCTCGACTGACATGTCATGATGAACTCCATTGATTGCACGGATGGACTATGTGGTGAAGAGAGGAGCTCACTTTAGAAAATGGCCACATGAGTATGTTATTTTTCCAACCAGTAGATGTCAGCTGAGTGTTATCCATTTACCTTACATTACCCCACCTTCTCCCCACCCTCCTCTAAGCTTGAGGTGGGATTTCCTCTGTTTCACGTCCGCTCCATGTATCCCATTCAGACACAAACAGATCTCTAGAGGTTGTTTCAGGACTTTCTCTAAGTCATCTCAAGCTTTGACATGACATGAAGGCTCACGCTCACCTTAAATATAAGAAGCAGCTCGTCACGGTCAATGCATCCACTCCCATCAACATCATATAGTTTAAAGTACCAGCGAAGCTTCTGTTGCACCCCTCCCTTCAGCACCAGGCTCAGGGCTGCTACATATTCCATGAAATCAATGAAGCCATCCTGTGGAATATACAATAGAACAACAGGAACATAGCGTTCAATATAAATAACATTTTATAGCACTCATAATAAACTCCTGGGCCTTTTCTTCATCTATGTAATCATTTCTGTATGTGCAACTCCTTACCATACTCTTCCATTACCTCTGTAGAAAACATTTAATCAAGTCATTCATAACACTTCAGGAAGTAATGAAGAGTTATTGCTGCAATGTGCTGTCTATTCAGTTCCCATGTATGTATAATGTTGTTTCACCTGTCTTGTTTGAGGTTATAGGTCAGTTGGCTCAGAGGAGTTGGTGGCATTAGCCCCCTCTAATAGGCTAAGCTCCTCTTCCAGATAGATTACTATTAGCAGAAATAACATGAACAAGCTACGATGAAAACACAAGCACCCACACTGTAGCAAAGTACATGCCCAGTTTTGAAAAAATGTGTTGAGAATACACTTTGTGGAAAACATGCTAAAAGAAAGAGATGCATTTTAAAATCTTTGTTGGTTTTCTCCAATGGAACACAGAATAATACTAATACTAATACTAATACTAATACTAATACGAACACAAACTCTAACACTAATACTACTACTACTACTACTAATAATAATAATGGCAGCTCATGCTACTTTCACCTATGTAAATGTCACATAAATAACATTTGTTCTATTGTGCAAAGGCTACAGTTGTGAAACATTTCACTCTTATATGCCACCACATAAAGATAAAAAGCAACTGGTGATGAGCAAACTGCTTTTGCCCTGTGAAGCAATGCCCCTGATCTTATCTGTGTTGCCATAGTTACACAGGAATAAATATGTCAAAATGAGAAGGATCATGAATTGTCTTACATTATTCATATCAAACGTTGAAAACATAGACTTAACATAGGCATTTGAAGTCTCTGAGAGATTTTTCAGGCCAAAGAACTGCTTGAATTCGTAGAAGGTGAGAAGTCCAGATGGGCACTCAGTCATGAATTTTCTGTACCACTGATGGCTCTCGCAAGCGGTTAGTTCCTCCAGAGTCGCCCCGCTGCTATTTCCCATGACTGTTCTTTAAAATTAAAATAAAAAAACACTGGAAAAACCATAACCAAAGTTCACTGGGTCCATCCAGCCATTGCAAGTGTGCAGTACAGACTAAAAACTGTT
Organism: Gephyroberyx darwinii; assembly: GCA_900660455.1. NCBI lineage: Eukaryota > Metazoa > Chordata > Actinopteri > Trachichthyiformes > Trachichthyidae > Gephyroberyx > Gephyroberyx darwinii. The sequence continues at coordinate 61,303 of CABFOQ010000008.1, read as the reverse complement.
TAAAGCAGCAGGAGCGTGTGCGTGTACGTTAGCCAATCACATCTATGTGCGTCTGTGAGAAAAGCTCAAAAGTTCTAATCCACTTTGCTTTCCACTGACTTAAGACTTAAGTAATTAAAGAAACATAATAACATAATAAACCCTTCCATACAGTATGACATCAGCTGACAAAAACTTCAGTGAATCATTAACTAGTAGATTGTTCAACAGTTCATAACTGGCTATCATTACTGATGTTATCTATCCAACTATTAGAAAGACTTTCTGTGTAGGCCCCATAGTGCGTAATGAGATCTGCTTCATCTCGTCATAGCATCAAAAATCTCCTGAGGGCTGAGATCAAATGATACATTCCTACATATACTTCAACTAGTATGTGTCTCCAAAAGGAAATTGAAACCGTACTCCTAATAGAGGATGTAAATCATAAACCATAACAGATGGTATAAAGAGCTTTAACTGTTTTATTGTCAGATGTCACTCGGAGGGGGAGTCCTCATCATAGTCATGGAGTCAGGGCCACCGCTGAGCTGAGGTCAGATTCATGAGGGGGCAGGGCCACGAGCCCTGAGTGGCCCGTGGGTTCATCAGCACCCAGGGGAAAAGAAAAGGTAAACATTACCAAGGCAGAGCTTCATCTAATGCACTTGACAAACAAGGAAACCAACCATAAAAATGCAGCATCCACATCAGAATATTTGCGTTCCCGGGCATTAAATTGCTGACTTGATCAAGTTAGATGGACTGAAAATGTTTATATATGTACGTGTAGAATAAATAAAGCTGTTTTTTTTTACTGTGTAACGCTGTTGCAGCTCTTGGAAGCAAATGATGTGATATATTTAACAAAAAGCAGTCTCAAAACATTTGGCCACATTGATAAATCTTCTTCCCTTAAGTCTGTAGTCCAAAGTGATCTCTCAGCTTACCCTAGTTTAACTGGAGGTATGGCAGTCACCAGGCTACCTTAGACCCTCTTAAGGCTCCTCCATCTGGTGCCAGATCCATAGCAATGGGCAGCTGGCAACTTCCCCCTCACCTAAAAGAATTAGCGCCAGTCTCCTTGGTGGTCCGGAGGAGCATAAGACTTGAGAGTGACTGTTACAATCATTGAAACTGCCTTTAGAAAACAGGTCTATAATCTCAGACTCTCATGGAATTAAAATCAACATTGAACATTCATCTGTATTTTCATTTCCTCTGCTAGTCCCTGGTTTACAACTGTTCCATAGATAATGCATTGTATACAAAATCTGTATGATCGTACAATCTTTTTTTCCCTTTAATTGTTTGTTAATGCACATTATTTATTGTCCTTATGCCTGTGTATGATTTTGGCAATTTACAGGTCAGGGATTGTATGATTTGTAACATTACATGGAACTATAGGGAAAGAAAGCAGAAGTTGGTCAGAGAAATTACACTGATGTCAAATTTGGACTGCTGTACTGTTGTGTTTTGTAAACTGTATAAACTTACTTTATGAGTTTGTATGCAATAACAAGATCATAGCCAAAAGATTTTATGAACGACAATCAGTGAGAGATATCAGTCTACCCATCAAACTGCCACCATCACTGCTATGCCTCTCCTCACTGTCAAGCAAAAACAAAATCCACGGAAGTCAAGACTGCATAACTACTACTGTTTCTGTTACATCATTTTATAGGTTGAGTGCATCTGTGCACTGTGAAGCAAGTGAAGCCTGAGAAATTCTTCCAGCACATTCTTAACATTTCTCCCAGCATCAGCCGGCATGGTTAATTTCCACCAAGGACAGAGGAACAGGATTGACCAGTCTAGTTTGTCTCCAGGGAAACTATAGTTTAGGTGCAGCAGACAGACTAATGACGTGCTGTCACTCTCTCTGCTTTGTTAAAGAAACTCTAGTCGAGACGGAAATTTTCACTTTTTGGATGGGGTCGGACATTTCTAAGAGCCTTTATGTAGTTCATGTAGTTGAAATCATATCAGGGAGAAAACAGCTTAGAATTTGTTTGTTTCACTGTTTATTCAACAGATGTTTATTACATTTTGACCTATTCAGAGACAATGACCTATTTGGATATAGTTCCAATTGATTCATGTGTCAAATGTGAACATTCGTCAGCATATAGTCTCATATACACTATAAAACTATAAAAAATGAATTTATATACTCAGATTATTATCATGTTGATAAGATACCTGGTTGTATATTGGCTTTGTCTCCTAAAACCCATGGCCTCTAACAAAGAAACAACAGACTTCCTTAACCCTAACCCTTGCTGTGTAGCTGGGCGTTGTTGTGGGGTCATTGTATGTGGTCAGCTGAGGGCTTGAGAGGATTCTTGATCCTCTTTAGATGAGGCTCTTCAACTTCTTTACAGGTAGCTTGCTTACTTGGGTCACATGTTCTCACCCTCATCACCCTCCTTAAGGAAGTAATGCAACAGAATTCAGGTAATAAACAATAACACAGATTAATAAGAGATGTAACACCGATTCATAACAGAGATTAAAAAACAAAACAACTGATAACAAAACCTTAATGTCAATTCAATTACTAACTGAACTGACCGCTGGAATGAATGTTATGGTAGCGGCTGATTTATTAGGTTGTTTTCATAATTATTATTACTGTTTTATTAGATTATCTACATCTTACTATCTGGCCATAAGAACATATGATTAGCAGCTTATTTCCTGGTAAAAGCCCCATCATAGGTAAAAGCCAATTTGGCTCTTATCAAGGTGCTGTAAATTTAAACTATGTTCAGTAAAGGTTTATGATATTTGTCAATCAAACTGGCTTGATGCTCCAGGTTCCAGGCAGCTGAAACCACTGTCACCACTGTCACCAAGAGCTAGTCAGTCTTGTAGTAGGTAGGCGACACCACCAGAGAGCCAGTCCATGCAGGTAAATACTGTGACTGAGCGTATTCTCCCAGGACAAGAGCGGCTGCCTCGCTTCACAGAAACACACAGGCTCGAGCTGCACTGGAATGTCAGACGGTGAAAAGGAGCGTGTCTCTGCCAACAGGCCTCACCTGTTCTAGTGTTAAGGAAAAAAAGGGAGGCATAGTGAAAGGGGAGTAGGCGGGGTCAGCTCCATTTTCTCTGCCCCGAAAAGTTTTCACGAAATCACTGGAATCACGTTTACCTGGACTTGCGGTGCACCTGTCGTCAAGTCGAGTGTAGCGCGCCTCCTCACCTCGGAATTAACCAACTTTGACAAAATGTGTAAATAATTTCTCCTGAGTCGAGTGTAGTAGTAGTGTTATCTACATACAAGCTAATCAGTCATCATGAAAAAGGGGGCATTTCATTTTTTGGGTCGAAAGAACCAATCTCTTTTCGACACCAATATCAAAATCAAGGATATGGGTGAGTAGACTAGCCATGTACATATTGTCAACAGATCGGATTTATACATTTCTTTTACATCAATAATTTTCACAATAAGACGACCTTTGACCACTTGTTGAAGCTGGCGGTCATCCGGGCAGTGTGGTCGACTGCAGCATGTTTACACTAGGCGTCCTTGTGTTATTGTGTTATTACTGTTGAGAAATCCATATTATAATGCAAAGCTCAAAATCTCACCAGTGTTTCACTGTTTATTAGACTGATGCGTATTACATTATTCAGACACAGTGACCTGTTTGGCTATAGTTACAATTAATGTGAACCATCCTATAATGGCTAATCTCAGATACACAATGGCATCGTGTCTGGTGTGGTTTTATTAAGAATGCTAAAAGGAAAATCGGGAAGAGGTTCTACATTAACTTTGCATGGTGAATGGAGATCCAGTAGTTGTTTCATTGTGTTGATGAGGAGAAATAACAAGGGGAATTGCGATGCAAAGCTGCAGCTTGCTTTGTATATTCAAATCAAGCATGTGCACAATAAGGAAATAAATAATTTGGTTACACCACATGTAATTTATTCCTTAGTGATTCATACTCAGTTGTGTCCTCATTTACTCTTATGTCCTTTTGGTCTGGAGGTGATACCTTAACCTTCCATATGTGATGAACAGGCTGTGATTTGAGGGGGCATGTATATATTCGGTACACCAAAATAAAAGAGTCTTCTTCTTGACTATAGGTTAAATGTTAGGACAAGCAATTTACCTGCCAATCTTTGAAAACCTTGACCTAATGGCAGACGTAGAGCTAATTGGTTTGGTGGGTCATTCAGCCAATAAATATTGACAGCTGACAGAGAACATGCAGACTGACATGTTTCGCTCACCTGTTATTGGCCAGAAACGTGTTAGGATGTATGACAAAGAATTTACAAGTTCTAAGTTACTGTTCTCTAAGCAGACACAGTGACCTCTAAGATATGTTGTGTAGTTGCAGAGTGTTTTTGTAGCTACTGTGCTCTATGACTGCACCAAATTGTATTCAACATGTTTTACTTTACTAAAGGTCGATGGGTCTGTGCCTCAGTACCATTGCTATATGACATGGAGACCAATAGGTATGTTACATAACAATACTATTTGGACTATCTGCACTAACCTTAAAGAAAAATCTCATTGCAACTTTTAACTCAAAATATAGGACCATTCTCCACTCAGATTTATTTAAAACTCAGCTGCCACATGTTGGCAGTCCTTTTATCAAGAGAGTGAAAATGTATTCAACTCAATGAACTAAATGGAAACTTAGCCATTAGTGGGACTACTCCAAACAGAAACATTCATTATGTTTTAATGAATTAATCATTTACCATTCAACAGATCTTAAAGTCAATTATACATTTACATAGCCCCTTAAGATTTTACTATTTCTATTTGAGAAGATAACTGGGCTTGCACTTGAATACAGTGGTGAAGTTGAAATAAAGACTAGACCCATTCATTCACCTGCTCAAAATCATTTTGTTGCCAACAACAAAACTACCTTTAACAGAAAACAGGATTATAAATTGTCAGTGAGGTTGACTGACAACTAACAACAAACCACTTCAGTGCATATCTCATTACCTGCTGCTGTACCATGACTAAGCTGTACAGAGCTGTGCCAGAATGAAGAACACTAGACAGTTGGACGCTCAGTGCAGTTGCAGACATTTATATTGCATGTTAGAGGACAGTGTTCAAGAGCCTTTTGGCATTTTCAGACTTTTTTGAGTCTGGGAAGATGTAGCAGACAACTCAGAGTCAATAATGTTGTTTTTGTTCTGATTGTGCTGCCTCCTTTTAAATTGAGACATTTCAGACCATGTTTGTTCGTCTGTGTCTCTCCTGTTGATTATTCCTATCCCACTGTCTGCATACAGATTATTTTCCAGCCAATTAGCCATGGAGCTTAGCCATGGAGGAAATGAATGGCTACAATGCTAGATCGAAACCTGCTTTGCTAACAGAGGCTGCAGAACAATAATGGGGTTTTTTTTGTTTTTTCCTCAGACAATGTGGAGCTTGTGCTGGATTCGTCAGCAATCCCTGAATCAGGAACTGCCAAGGTGCGGTCCAGACCCACAGTAAGACATTACATTGTAAGTAACTCTCGGTAAAGCTTCATGATGCATACGAGTATTCACATTTCTCAATCATATGCTAACGCTGTTATGAAATATGGTATGAATTAGAATAGTCTCTCCCCTGTTGCCTACCTGTAATTCAAGTTTTACAACATGCACAAGTGTCTGCACAGATGGATATCAAACTGGTAGTAGGCAGTTTGGTATTTGACTGTCAGAATGTGTTTGAGTCTCACACAGCTTAATAAGCATGGGACTGAAATTGAAATACAAAATCTAAAAAAATCCCCTGTATTGGGCAATGGAGGTTTACTTTTAGGGAATATGGAGCATTTGTCAAGTAAGCATTTCAGCAGACAGTTTGAGGCTGTTTGTGCCTTTTTACTGAAGGTTTTCAAACGGAGGCTCAGGCAATGTTCTTTCAAATAATACTGTATAGTCTCAGATTGGCAATGATAGTATCTTCTGTCAAGGGACATGCAAAGAGATCGGATTTAGCTTTTCATTTTTGTGAGTGGCTAAAGATTCACCTTTAGTTCACCTTTAGGTCTCTTAGAGCTTCCATTAAATTGTCAAGGCAGATATACATATACAAGTCATCCCTCATCTGGTTGACACACCTCAGTGGGGAGTGTTCTGTGACTGCCTCTGTGGCATGTACTGGATGCGGCACACCCAGCAGCACATGGGTTGGACAGCTCAGACTTCTATGACAGATGAAAGTGACTCATGGAAAAAGAAACAAACATGAAATCAAACTGGATAATACAGTTATAATGACACACCTTCAATCTGTTGTGCAACGTTCATACCTTTCCACCTAATTGTCCTCGGAGACTGTACTGTCATTCAAGGTGTGACATCAGGCAGGCGTTACATTTTCTTTCACTGAAATCCAAAGCTGTTTGACCTTCTGAGTTTTTTCATTCCTTTGTAAAAATGTGCCACAGGTGAAGCATTTTTTGGTGCCTTGATGGCTGATAATAGCACGCAGAGCCAGACAATTTTTGATTTTGAGTTTTGATTTTTGAATTTCTGACATGTATTGCTGGCAAAATCAATTCCCCTCAGTGATTGCATAACATATTATCCTTGTTTTCACAAAGCCAAGTATATAATTTGAGTACATTAATTAAGTGTATACAAACACATGCGTTTAAAGTGTAGGAAAATATTATCTCAGCAACTTTCAGATCTAACCACAACTCTAAATACAGGTTCGCTTTGTTCCTGATCGTGACTGAGTTCCCATGTTGAGCAGTTTTACACCAACCAAAAATAAATGTCTTGATTTAGCCTCTTTTTGAATGAGTGAAATAGGTGTGAGTGTGAGACTAAGACCTGCAGCAGATTTATTGCAAGAGGTACACTGGGGGACAAAAGTATGTTGTGGTGCTGGAATGATTTTCTGTCCTTTAGAATGACATTTACCGTGTTAAGTCTCCTGGGCTTGTATTATGTCAACACAGTCTGTGTTTATTTGAAGCGGTGTCTGGGCTGTGATGAGAACAGCAAATCTCTCTCTCTCTCTCTCTCTCTCTCTCTCTCTCTCTCTCTTTCCCACACATACACACACATATACACACAGGTAGCTAAGTGACAGAGGCAGCCATGCCCCTTTAACACTAGCCATTTTAATGAATAATAGGTGTTGCCTGTGTTTCATCAATGGCTCCTCATGAGTGAATCATGGCTAGGTATGATATGAAATGATCTCACGTTCTACATCACTTCCCACCTCCAGTATTATTATGGCAACCCTGGAAACCACAGAGGCCTAAGGTCTATCAGTTAGTTAGAATATACAGTATTCTATATTTGGCTATAGTTATCAGAAATGAATTGGATTTTGGATGTTACTTAATAGTAGTTATGAGCACTAAATATAGTGATAAACCTACATGGTGATATTTTCTTCCAGATCACTCGTTCACTTATTGCTCTAATACTTGGAAAACAAATGTACCAGACACTGGAACAGAATGTAAAGGTCATCTTTGCCCCTATTCTTAAACCAACTTCCATTTCTTGTGACTATCTCAGAGATTGAAATGTGAGCTGATTTTGTTTGTTGTTTTTTCCCACAGTCCTCATCTGACAGTCTGCAAGGGTTTGCTGTCCCAACACCCACAGTCCCTGTCTTGCCCCCTGTCAATGGACTGAACACCAATGGTGCAGGTGACTGTCTACCGCTTAACTACCTCAAATATGTGCTTTAACTTTAACACGGCAAACCCTAGAATTCAATTATTTACGCTTGCAAGTACCCTGAGCATTTGTGGTTGTTTCAGTTGGACTCAGTTGATGGATCACAGTTTCCATAAAGAGTTGAAAATGCAGGGCAGGTAAATGTTTGTCCAAGATATTGCACAATAACCTTTTTGAATGTGTCCAAGCAGCCATACCAAATAGCAAGCATATTTACAGAATGGGAGTGTTTGCATTTTTGGAAAGAAATGAATATCATAGAGTTTCATGATAGATGCAGCCAAGCCTAGTCAAAAGTACTATATGATTATGATTATCAATTAAATCATAATAATTACCAATAAAATCACCTCTTTCTTGCTGATGTAGAAAAGTTCTTGAGTCTGAGGTTCGTCTTAGTTGAATATATATTTATTACAAAAGGGATCTCATGAGAGGAAGAGGTGTACACCGCACATAGGCAACATACATTTCTTCAAAGAAAAGAGGGTTTGCACTGGTCTTTAAGTACCAGTCAAGGACGTCAGAAGGACGACAGAATGTGCTTACATTGGAACAGTTTGACACAAAAGGAGATAGAAGGACCGTTAAGGCATCATATGTTGTGTCCTCGTTCAGAACATCCTTAGATAAACAGACTTTCTGGAGCCACGGCGACAAGGGCCTCTGGGAATGTGACGTTATGGCCCAAAGGTTACAGAGAGGAGACCATTCTACTCACACAGTATGAAACAGTATATTCTTAAGGGAGAGTCAGTACATCTGTAGTCCATATATGCACATGTATAGATGTGTCAGGTTAAATTTTCCACGACACTTGCATTCTGTCTTAGTATGCTTACCAAGAAACATACTTCTTTACTTCCGTATAGTTGTGTTACTCATTCTTTTTGCACCCTAATATATATATCCCAAATACTAGCTATGTCTTTTTACTTGTAGCTCTAAACTTTGTGCTGTGCTGTTATTACTTTATTCAGTACATTTAGAGGTATCTTTCTTTCATTGATAATTATTTTCACATACGCCTTAATGCTCATTGGAAATAGAGGGATGATATCAAAAGTCACTCTAGTGGGAACTGTAAAATACATGATCAGTGTGTGCACTTCATAGACTTAGACATAGACTTCAATTGTATTCTTATCTCATTTAGACACCTTTAAATATTGTTTTGATACTGTATATTTTATTGAAATAAATATTAAAAATTCCTCAAATCAACCTGAATACTTCTACATTAAGCAAATACTGAAGAAATGTTACAATACATATATAAAATACTACAAAGTGTTCTGCTATACTGCACACACAAGCACTGACCTTTTAACTTGTTATTCTTTCTCTCCTTTTCTTTGATAGACAGCAGAGATTGGTCGTCCAATGGATCTGCTATATCTGTGCCCGACCTAGTGGAGGGGGAGATACTAGTTCCTCCTCCTCCTTCAATGGCGCCTCCACTCCCTCCAACACAGTTCATCCCACCTCCACCAGATTTCATGGGTGACCTAGACGGTCTAGACTTGGCAGCCTTACATCCACCTTCCATGCCCCCTCCAAAACCCCCTTCAGTGGCACCCTCCCTGGAGGAGGAGGACCTAACCTTCCTAAAACCCCCACCTATGGCTCCTCCAAAGCCTCCCTCTACTTGCTCGAGTGCCTCTACATCATCCTTGTCCATTTCTACCCCACCACCAGCCAAAATCCCTGCCAGCCCAAACTTTTCCCCACCAGTGCCCCCTACTGAAAGGCAGCAGAAGACTCAGAAGACTCCACCTGCAAAGCCCATGAGGCTTTCTTCTATCCTCAGTGTGGACAGCCCACCAGAGGGTCCTGCCCCAGCTCCCCCTGTCAAGACACTCAGAGCCTCCACCTTTAACCCCCAGAACACAGCTAAACTCTACGATATTCCCAAGACCTCCATTCTCTGTGGGCATGAGGACCGTGAAACAAGGCCCAAGCAGATTTTACTCCTG
>CABFOQ010000008.1:11361-50521 GCA_900660455.1 Gephyroberyx darwinii | reverse complement strand
CACGTCCAAGGTGCCCCTTACCCAACCACCCTCCTCTCTCTCAGCCAGCCAAGCCACACTGCTAAGCATCTTACAAAAGAAGATGTTGGAAATGGACCACAGAATTGTTCCCATGAGGGAGGCTGAGTCCAGTTCTGATGACTGGGGTGCCCCCCTTTCTGATGAGGAAACAAAGGTCCCCGTTGTCCCCAGAGCCACACCACAGAATAAGAATTACACATCTTCCTGCAAAACAGTCAGCCTTGACATGCGTGAGTTGGAGAGTAAAGTGGCCCAAAAAAATCAAGATACGCCCTCATTACAAAGTCCCACCAGGTAAGGCTTTCTGTGCTCAAATATGACAGCTTCATTGTTTAATAAAATAGGCCTGGGGTTTCGGTAGCTCATCATCTGTTCTTGTTTTCAGGAATGGACCACAGTCAAAACATCAGCACGGTATGACATTTACAGTACGGCCTGGAACCACACAACCTATCACCCTTGTTAGTAAAGGGGATTCTTCATAAGTGTAAATGTGCTAAATATTCTTCCATTCAGCCAACATTGCTTGGGAGTGTAAAGTGTATAGGTTTGTATAAGAGGGTATTTTCACAATGAAACAAAAGCACTCTCAACAAAGCTTTCAAGAAAGCTAAGAATGTCTTTTATCTATGGTCAGCTATGGTCGCCACCGTTATGGATAATGCAATCTGAATGTGTTGCTCTCTCTAGACAGCAGTGTCACTGTCAGGTAGTTTTGTTCTTTTTCCTTTGTCCAAGTGTCAAAGTCTAAAGAGTGGGTGAACCATTTTGGACTGCTGTCTTTGGCTGCTGCTGTTTAATCAGTGCAGAGGTACATATTGCCTTGTTAACCACAGCTTTTAATCAGGTTGTGCCACTTAGCTAACATTCAGAGTGAGCTAATTCTTTAAATACAATGAAGTAGGTTGAAGTTATTAATAGCTGGATATGGCAAATGAAAATGACTGTACGTTATACAGTAGTTGACAGAGTATGAAAAGGGTTTAATGGATTTATTCATGTTACTATTATTAATTTGACATACAGACAGCAGTTATCCTGTATTCACAGTTAAATGGATGGATATTGTACAATGTAATAGTTGTGGTTCATGCTGTAATTATGTGTCCCATAACTCAAGTATTCTGTTACATGTTCATCATCTAGTTTCATTTGGTCGTGGAAACAAAGTCAACATTTTCATTTCGTCAGTTTTCCTGTGCCGGGTTTCCAGATAAGTGCCAGAGCAGGTTGATCTCTGAGTAGGATTTTTCATATTTATTGATCTTGAAGATTTCCCAGAAGTAATTTTCTTGTTTAATGTAAATTCTGTAATATTCAATTAGAAATTAGATGTAGTTAATGTAAAGGTCATGGTTGTACAAGTTTATAGATTAAACGTTTTAAATATCGATGTGTGCCTATTGTAATGTAAACTGCAATAGAGCATCCAGCTATAAAGTGTGATCTCCAAATAAAGCAGTTCATCCATTTATTTTCTAAATGTCATTGATGATTGATTTGTGATATATTACGTTTTGGTGTTTTGGTGCCAAGTAAGGTGATCTCAGAAAAATGGCCATTATAGAAGGATGATGTTTCTATTAGGTGATCACGTGGATATATATAGAGACAAAAAGGAAGGAAAAACAAAACTAGTACATACATGTGAAGTCAACCTCCTTAAACATAAAACACAATTACTTCTGGAGACAAAGAAATGGCCAGTATGTGCTTTTTGGGTCGGTATGCATGTGAGAGAGAACATAAAAACAAAATGGCATGGCAGTGACATTTCAACTGTTTAGAAATTATAACTCGCAGAATTAAATAATGGCAACACCAATGCAACAGCTTTCCTCAGCAATGGTGCCTTTCCTGACAGTCTTGTTTCCTCCACTCCTTAGAGCTATTCGGCTACTTTTAAGATCCAATATGGAGCTTTGCAGGTCTAAAATGTTCAAATCCTATTGTGACATAAATCACTTTTAGTAAAACATTGAATGACAGGATTTATTTATTTTGCACTATTAATAACCACACCACTGTTATATAATCCATGGTAGTACATTAACAGCAGTCGGAGTCAGAGGTGGTGAAAACTGTGCTATGTAACATTACTGTGGATTGGGCGACCCTTTTATCACTTACCTTCTGGTCACGACCCCTCTGGACCCAGACCCAGTTATTTGTGGAAAAAGGTGCATTCTGGCTTAAATATACATATATAATTTATATATATATATATAAATAATATATATATATATTATTTTTTTTAACTTTATTAATAGATTTTTCATATAATTGCTCAGAATGAAAGGACCAATTTAAGTGCCAGATTTGGCCCAAAGGGTACCAATGGAATAGCTCTATTATTATTATATTATTATCACTGTTTATGTAATGACTGAGGTTTGTTTTTATGATGCTGACCTATCATGCTTTTATGTTTTTCATGCTTGAGGAAAATATATTATTCCTGAAGTTTTTTTTTATTTCAGCCATGACTTTGTGTAGGTACAGCGTGAGAAAAAATAGGTCATGCAAAGTCCAATGTACAATTTCAGAGCCCACAGATAAGCACTGACACCAGTTAACCCCTCACTATGCACATCACACATGTAATCCTGTTAACTCCTGAGTGAACTGTACACATTTGTCACACACAAACACATAACACACAACCTTCTGTTGACCCAATAAGGGTTAAATGGGATTTGCCTTGGCCACACTAGTGTATCAGTCTATATGGCAATTTGATTTCCTTACCATGGACAATAATGCTTATACTATAATAATACTCATCCCCATTATTCTCAAAGGCACCTCATATAGTGACCTTGCCATGTTTTAGGTTGTTGAAATATATCCCATTCTTGTGTGGTGCAGGCATTGCAAATATATTAAAAAGGTGTTGTCACATGTGCACACACTCCAGGATACAAAATGAAACATGAAAACGCTCTTGCTAGTACAACATGAAACTAACTTTAATTTAGGATGACGCAATACAAATGGGTTGCCTCAAGTGTACTTACACATGGAAATGGTGTTACACAGTATGAAAAAAGGGATAGATTGTATACTACAGTATGGGAGGAATACAGAAAGGCCAGGATTGGGAAAATACAGTCTAAACATTGTGCACATATTCAGTGTACTGGATGATGATGACAACATGCCACTTTAAGCCACATCTCCCGACATTAGGTATCTCTTTATACATAAAATGCATGGGCTCCACCCTCAAAAATAGGGTGTGTGTGTGTGTGTGACAATTTTAAACCATTTTCATCCAAGTTATGTCACCGTCTGTTAGTTTAAGGTGAGGAGGTGGGCGCCGCGGTGGCTGGATCCACTGTGTGGTGGAGTACTTGGTGGTCCCAACCTACGGTCGTGAGGGAGTTGGAGCCACTGTGGAGCCAGCATACACCTTTGACAAAGTCCTGGTGTCGCCGATCTCTAAATCTATAGAATCAGAACATATCACCAGTATTATGAATAACACAGAAGACTGGCCTGGTGTTTATAGTTTTTAGTAAAGTGCATGGACTCACATTTCTCTAAGTTCGGAGTTCATCACAGCGAGAGAACAGTCATCGCTGATGGAGGCTAGCAAGGAGGCACTGTGAAAGAAACAACGAGGTGTTAGAAGGACCAAGGATAGAAGTTGCCTACTTAGGCTGTGAGAGAATTTGTGTTTACCTATGTGTGGAGAAGGCAAGACCGTTGACTCTGCGGCTGTGGACACTTTCTGTGCGAGACGGCTCTGTTCCCTGGAAGTCCCTCACAGTCACTCTACCCAGTTCATCACCTGAGGAACAGTACGCATGATCAAAACACAAGGCCTGTCACTTTAATCTCTTGGTCAATCCACCATCTGCTGTTGGTCCTTACCATAAGCAATGGTGCTCCTGTGATGAGGGTGCCAAGCCACAGTGGTTGGGCAGCAGCTGGGGGACTCTATATCTGAGACAAGACATTAACAGGCAGCCAGGGAAGATATGTGATCAAGAAAGGACATGACAGGATGTAACAAAATAAAATAGACTACACATACTATATACTAGTTTATTAATAACACATTCTGGGATCAATAGTCACTGGGTCGAGGTTTGTTAAATCAGCCCAATACACAAAAAGTAGGTAGGTGGTTATTTCCTTATCGAGTAGTGATATTAGTTTCTGCTGCCGGACTAAATTCCAATATTGTCAACCACAAAACTTTTAACAAAGCATGTAAATCCAGTTGTCCAAGGTCTGAAAAGTTCTGCTCACCTAGTCGTGAGGCAGGTTTGGATGGCTTCCTCCGGTCCCACATCAACAGACGGCCGTCCTGAAGGATGGAGAGAAAGGACAGGTTGGGTTTGGAACAAGTGGAGTGTATTCCTGCAGCTAATCCACAGCAATTATTGCTGGATTCACATTCATATAGCTTCCTTGCATTGCAGCACAGCATAGTCATTAAATAGTCTTCAAGGTAGTCCTAACAAAATTCATCAGTATCTTACTTGGCCACAGGAGAGGAAGAGAGATTCGTCTATAGGATTGCAGGCCACACAGCTGACTGGCTTCGTGTGTGCTGTAGGAAGGATTCAGTTTGTCAAGAGACACAATAAATTGAGGTTATTCCATCGATCGTGGAAAGGCATTTTCAATTATCTTCACAGATTGATTAATTGCATGAGGCAACTGATCAACCTGATTAACCCAACAGAATATTGGAGAATATTTATGCTTATATAACACTTCTGCTGTAAAAAGGTGCAGAGGAAAGGATATGGTAGTGCAACATGAACTTCTGTGAGACTAAAGAATGTGGTGATCAATCAATACCCATACTGAAACAGTCATAGGCAGTAAGCAACAGGAGAAGGAATCTCACGGTTTTCTCCGGTAGTTACAAATGTAAAAACAGATTTATTGTAAAACAATCAACAAGATCAAAGCTAGAACTAAATATTTGTTTGATTGATGAACACTGGCCATTCCTACCATCTAACCATAGAGAGAGGGGTTTTCAGATGTTCTCTTACCGCTGTAGGTGCTGACCACCGTCTCCTGACTAAGATCCCAGATTTTAATTCTATAGTGGAAAGAAAATAAAGAATGAGGAAAGGTATGTGAAAGGCCAACATTTTAAATACAAGCAATCTACATGTTACTGTTCTGCAGTGACTGTTAGACTTCATACAGTTGAGTGTGTCTGTTTGTGTGTCTTACTGGCAATCCATGCTGCCAGTGACAACACTGGTTGCTCCAGCAGCTGGGCTCACACTGGTGACAATGTTGTCATGTTCCTGTTTAGTGAAACGATTCACCAGCAGGCGCTCATCCTCCGCCAGCTCCCATAGCTCCAAGGCACCTGCACAGGGATCAGTCAAACTGAGACTCCAGCTAAGCAATGAAGTCTAATGCTTGATTTATGATTATTGTTCATCTACTGACCTGAGTCTGATGCAACAAGAACACCCTTTTCTGACACCCATTTGACATCTGCAACACCAGCCTCAGTCTGCACACCAGCTTTACAGAATCCTTCATTGGGGGCCTGCTCAGGATCACTGTAGATCCAAATAGACCCCAGCCAGCACCTGCCAGTGAGACTGGAAGCCCCAATCAACAGGGTGCCATCTAGAAGAGGGAAAACATTCTTCCTAAGGCACAAATTGGGCTTTCACTGGCCCTGATGCGTGTTGTTCTCTTTAGTACGGAGACAATGGCACGCCAAATAAAAAAAATTGTCGTGCTTATTGACAAACCCGGTAGAACAAGAGTTAAGACCTTTGCCAAATCGTTAGGAGCCACTATTTCAACTTAGCATACATGCAATCTGCAGGGCAGCTCTATTTCAACTGAATTTAAACTTTCAACTAGAACAGGTTCGCAAAATAGACATTGGTGGGCGGTGGCGAGGAGTGTGAAGCTAAAAACTGAAATTGTTGTGAACTGAGATATTCTTGGTAGGCTATATATACGTCGAATTTACCAGAAGACCTAACGATTGTCTTACATCGTGTTTTATATGTAACGTACATACTTTAATAAGCAGATTCGTCTTTTAACCAACTAACTTAGCAGCACCACGTGTATAACTTAGCTGCACAACCATCAGCTAGCTTGTGTTGTTAACTTACCTGCCCTGTATTGCGCTGATCCCAAATGCTTTTCCATGCATGCTGGAGCATTGGGGGGTATATTCCATCGGTTTTCCTTAACCATACTAGTATTCACGGCACTTTTCATCCAGACGTTGCGAGTATGACGAGTACTAGCTACAGCTACGAGCCGCTAAATAACGTTAACGCGAGTTCTGCAAAGCTAATTGGTTAATGTTTGCTAGCGGAAAACAGGTCCAAACGCTGCTATCTATTGGGCTTGGTTGGTAACCGACACAAAAGTCTTAAAATTCAACGGTTTTCTTGTTGCATGGAAAGAATTCGATACATTACAATTGTTAATATTTCAAGAATGAATGAACCGGTAAACAGCAACACATGGGACACACTTCCGCCTCCGGGTTCGTCTGTTTTGCTTCTTACGCATGTATACCGCCACCTACTGCACCGCACTGTGAAATGTCCCTCACGGTATAGTATCATACTAAATATCGAGAAAAATGTAACTTTGATTCAGTTCATATTGCTTACATGGCCCTGGTAAAGTAAATAATATATGAAAACCTAACCAACTCTCCCAAAGATGGAAACAAGGAAGCTAAGACTCTCTGATACTTGAAAAAACTTTCTGGTTGACCTGGTTGACTATGTTGACCTCTCAACATAGTACTTTACATCCATTAGATTCTATTAAACAAATGGACCCTAACAGTGTTTCCTCTGCTTGAAATGCAATTCCTTTGTGCCATAGATTTCAGCAGCCTGACTACTTCATAGATCTTTCTGATGGTGGATCATGCCACTCTGCACACATAACTGCTGTCCTATCTATTGTAATATTGTGACACTTGATGATGGCATAAACTAAAGACTTGGCTAACCTCTTTTCCTAGATGCACTTGGTCATGTCCAAAAATGTGGTTTAACCTGTCTGAGATCATAGGAGTGACAAATGTGATCCTCTTTAACTGTGGATGTTTACATTCATTCTTTGTGAATTAATGCTAACACTGAATCACAATTCCGCTCATGCAGGTGCTGTGTGCCGTCAAGCACACATGCTCTTTTTCAGCAATACTTTGCTTAACATTTATACCTGGGAGCTGTCCAATACAACCACAACCTTGTACTGTTGGACACTGAGCAGCTTCACTGGACCAGTTTGGGGTTAGGTACCTTGCTCAGGGGCACCTGGACAGTAGCTGTTGAGGAAGGGGAAAGTGTTAGGCCTGCTTGTTCACTTCTCTGAGCTCATTTGGGGATTCATTCTGGGGATCTGCTATTCATAAACCCACCGCACAAACCTTTGAATTAATTTGTAGGGTACATTGGTGTGACATGAAAGTGTACTTGTATTGACATACCAACATACTAGACAATGAAACACAAGACAGATGTTTAGATATACCAGCATTATAAAAACACACGACAGAGAAATTACTTTGCTGGGTGTCTATGAAAAGGTAAAACATGTACTTCTTGTTCTTCTTGTACTCACCACTGTATTAGTAAATGTTGGTAAACAAGTGAAAACTTGTTTAGTGCTAGTTACATACTTGCCAGCTGTGAGCTGTCTAGATTACTACAATGCCAAGACAGCCAACAGTGCTGTCTGGCTACAGCTCATATAACAAAGTTAAATACTTACAAACAAAACAACAGACACCACATTGTCAAGTTTTGAAAGGGCAACCTGAAAATATAACAATGAAAAATAAATCAAATCACTATAATACTACATTACAACAACTGAACAATGCCTTTTCAGGGTCACAGGGGGTCTGGATCCTATCCCAACATGCATTGGATGGAAGGCAGTGAATCACTCTATAAGAGGAAACCCACACGAACACGGGGAGAACAGGTAAACTACACACAGAAAGCACCTGGGCTGGGGATAAAACCCTGGTCTTTCTTGCTGTCAGGAGACAGTATTAACGACTGAGTTACCAACACACCCCAGCCCCCAACACGCAAAACGTAAATCAAACAATTTAATGTTCCTTATCAGGAAACCTGAAATCGATCTTCTACTAGGCAGTGAAAAGGCGTCCAAAAGCATTTTGAATTATAGAGAAATGGAAAATGGAAAAAAACAATCTTTCAATGTAGCTACACTGAAAAAGAGCTGCATCAGGAGCTGCATTGTTAGCTGGCCTATTAAGGATACTACCACAGGCAGTTCAGATTTCTTAGTTTGTTAGTGACATTAGCACATGTAGCTGCTTGGCCTCCTTTAGGGTGCTGTCTGTTGACTTAAAACACAAACTGAAGCATATGTGGGCCTGTAGTTCAGCCTTTATTTTTGATGATGGTGAAGGTGGCCAAGAAGCAAACAGCATTTAATGGCAATTGTTTCCTGTTAATATAAATATGAAAGTTAAGTTTGGAAGAACATAAAATGTATTGAAAGTATTTCACTGAACCAAGAGAGGAAGTGACAAGCTGTGATTTTACATGAAAACATTAGGTTAGGCAGCTGCACAATACAGTAGCATTTTAAACAGGACTGATTAAACTGATTTTTAGGTACATCATGAACTGTACAACACAATCAGCGATTACAAGGATGACCATATGAACGCTTTTATTTTGACATTTATGAGGAATCCAAACGGAAGTGATTGTCGTATTGTTGTGAACGTCACACTTTCATCCCTTCCCCCAAAATCGATAGATGATTGGCTTTACTTGATGGTTAAAATTGTGTGGGTCCTGTAACGTACTCGCAAGAGGTAAGCACCTAATTGTGTCAAGTGGTTAAATGGAAGTATTTCCCCTTAAGTGTTGTCGTTTTCCTTAGCTGTGTGTTCGTTGTCACAGTGATGCCTTTGTCTCGGCTCAAGATGATGCCGAAAGCTAACCTTAGCTAACGTTAACGTTAGCTGTCCGCGGGTGACACTCAGGTAGATGGCCAGCTGCTGACATGTTAGCTTACTACAGATGTGTGCACACTGACTCGCAGTCTGTACACAGCTAGCTAACATTAGATAAGTGAGCTTGAACCCTGTTGACATTGTGATAAGTAAAACCTCCTTATATGCGGGCATCCTTGGTCCTGTTTTAGTCTAAATGCCATGTCAGGTGATGAGAGTCAGCAGGTGTTGGCGTTACACTCAAACACACAGTCGAGTCAATGTTTACCGTACAGATTAAACTTTTAATGTCTAATGTTTGTACAGGACTGAGACGCTTTTTGCAAACTAGGAATATGTCATGTTTTAATCATACTGAATTGAGCTCTCAACGTTTCATAGCTGTAACCTGATTCCTTCACCATAAGATGTTGTCACTCGATTGTAATTTGTCTTTACCTCAGGGGTTCTGTCATGGCCTTGAAAAGGAGAAGGGCGACATCCCCTTCTAGTAGTGTGAGTGGAGGAGATTTCGACGATAGCCAGCCTTCATCGTTAGTGTCTTCCATAGGGAGAAAGAGGAGAAGGACCTCAAACATTCCAACTGTGGATCCTGTAATTCGACAGATTTCAGTTAACTTTGTTTAACTCCTGTTGATGTATTTTTTAGAATGATACTATCACACAAATTGATTACTAAGTCTATAACGCCAAGATGTGCACATCCACTTCAGTATTTGGTCTTTGCCTTGCAGATTGCTGTGTGTCATGAACTGTACAACACAATCAGAGATTACAAGGATGACCAGGGCAGGATGCTATGTGAGCTGTTCATCAGGGCCCCCAAAAGAAGGTGAGAGGAATGATCATTAGAAGTGTGCAAATATTTACATCCTCTGTATTACTTGGGTTGAAATACCACAAAGCTAAGACTGAGTAGATTTACAAGTCCCCATTTCTTAAAGGAATCAACCAGACTATTACCACGTGGTGTCCCAGCCTATTGACATGATGAAGATCCAACAGAAATTGAAGATGGAAGAGTATGACGATGTTGAACAACTCACTAGTGACTTTCAGCTTTTATTCAACAATGCAAAAACCTATTACAAGGTAACAACTAGCAGTACTTGTGATGTATATCATCATTGATTGTGTTAATAGCAAAAGGATAACATTAGTGACTACTTAAAAAAAATGCATTTGTGTGCAGGATATAAGATGATATTTATGAATGGCTCAGGCTATGACTAAAATGAATATATCTTGCATGTGTAGTCTGACAGTCCTGAGTACAGGGCAGCCTGTAAACTGTGGGACCTCTACCTGCGAACAAAGAATGAGTTTGTTCAGCGAGGGGATTATGATGAGGATGATGAGGATGGGTATGATGCGCCAGACAACCCTGGAGGGTCCACAGAGGATGAGGTAACACTTATACATGCTATTGATAACATGGATGTATTGTGACATAACTCTTCATGTGATGTATACTGCAAAAATATCCATCTTAACAAGTAATTTGATCTAGATCTTTTTTTTTTTTTTTGCAGTGTAGCTTTTTTGCCACACATTTCTTAGCTTTATATATATCCAGGAATGGATATCATATCAGGAAATATTACCGACGGATGGTAATATTTGCTCGCTTAAACTGTATGACCATTTAAATTTGACAGAATGCACCCACTTGCTTGAAAGAGGTCCTTGAGCAGCTCCTTGATGCGGTGGTGTCTTACACAGAGCCTACTGGCCGTCCGGTCAGTGAGCTGTTCCAGAAGCTGCCCTCCAAAGTGGTATGACTACCTTCAGTATGATTATAGATAATTCAGTTTGTAAACTCAGTGACTTGGTTTTGATGTGCAGTTTGCCTTTTCCCAGCAATACCCAGACTATTATGCCATCATTAAGGAACCAATAGATCTTAAAATCATCGCTCAAAAGATCCAGGTATGCTGTTATACATCTTCCAGGAAGTATGAATCCAAGTTATCTACCACATTTTTTTCAAATATTGTCCAATAAATGTATTTGGTTTTTAGATGGGCCAATACAGGAGTGTTGGTGCCATGTCAAAAGACATAGATTTGCTGGCAAAGAATGCCAAAACATATAATGAGCCTGGATCACAGGTTTTTAAGGTAAGCTGTGGAATTGGGAATATGATACATTCTGTGTGTCATTAGCAGTACATGAAATGTGTAATGCTTAATGCGATAACCAACTTATTTGTTCAAGGATGCTAACACCATCAAAAAGATTTTTGTGCAAAAGAAGTCTGAGATCGAACATGCAGAACCTATCAAGTCCAGCATTCGCATCAGGTACACTGGAAACCACTCCAGAAATAATGTGGAATGCAGTAGTACCAACTTTGGAGTTAAACTGCACTCTCTATCTCCCTTTCTCTGTCTGTCTCTGCCTCTTTGTCAGGAACAGAAGGTCAGCCCAGGGAGACCGCCTCTCAGCTATCACCATGGCTCTTCAGTATGAAAGTGATGAGGAAGGCATTCTCTCCGGTACCTCCTTATCTCCTCATTTTGGGTGCATCATTACAGAGACGTGCAGCCACTGAATTTTGATAAAGATGCCAAGTAAAATGTATCGTAGCAGGCAACACCTAAACAAGAAAGCTGCAATGTGATAACTGTGCGACTATTGTGCCTTTCCTCTTCCTGTATTGCTCAGGGTCTGTCCACTATGATGAGGGGGAATCGGAGGCAGAGAGCATGACCTCTAACATGGACATGAGTAACCCCATCTTCCAGCTCTATGAAGCTGTACGAGGTGGCAGGAACAGCCAGGGCCAGCTGATCTCTGAACCCTTCCTACAGCTGCCCTCCAGGAAGGACTACCCTGACTACTACCAACAGATTAGCCAGCCTACATGCCTCTATCAGATCAGGTATGGCGGAACGAGAACCTCTTTATGGGTTTATGACTTTATGAGGTTTTTTCATGACGGTGGATGGCAGGGTGCAAGCACAGATCCTATTCAAAAGCTTACCAACCTTTTTTGTGGATGATATGTTGGATAATTCGACTTTGATATAAATCCCTCAAGCAGGAAAACATGAGATACAACATTTTTCATTCTAACTATATACACGTGGCTGTAGAGTAAATGATTGTCATCCAATATAGAACCAGCTTGAGCAAATCTGTGAGGAAGAATGGGAGAAAAACACTAAATCCAGATGTGCAAATCTGATACGGATGTATCCATGAAAACCCAAAGCCATAATCTCTCATTTTTAACATTAAAACATTTGAAATGACACAGAAATAAAATTGAAATCAGCTTTGTTTCCATCAGCTAGGTTCAATCTAATAAATAGGCTTTGTGAATGTAGAACGTGGAACGTTTCTGCTGTCTGACAAATGCACTTCCCTCCCTATTTATCGCATCATTTCTTAATTGCTAAACTATTTTGCCTCAAACAAACTTATACACTTTCTTGATGCTTTTGATGATTCGATGATTTTGAAACTTGCATTTTCTTTCAGCCTTTCAAATTTGAAACTTAATTTGTATAAAAATACAGCATCACACACACACACGCTGTACAGTACAGTATTTCTGTGCCCTTCTTCACAAATGTGAGAGCCTGTAATTCCCCACAGGAACAAGATGAAGAACAATGAATATGAGAGTGTGGAGCAAATAGATGCAGATCTGACGCTGATGTTTGAGAACGCCAAACGCTACAATGTTCCTCACTCCTCCATTTACAAGCGTGCACTCAAACTCCAGCATATTCAGCAGGTCAGTCCCACGTCCACGTCCGAGGATTGCTCATGGTTGTGTTTGCAAGAAGCATGAGAGCTGATATGTTGATATATGTTTTGTCATTGAAAGTCAAGGACATGAAGGTTTAAATTATGTGTTATATATTACCTGTTTTCTGTCTAGTTGAAGAGGAAGGAACTTTTACAGAGAGATGATGATGATGGGGACAGCATGCTTTCCTCTACCACTTCTGACACCAGTAGCTCAAAGAGAAAAAGGTACACATTGTCACATTTAGGTCGCTTAACTCTCTCTATTATCTTAAAAAAGAAAAATATGTGTATGTATTGTTTATTGATTTGAACCTGATTTCCAGTCACAAGAAGAACACAAAGAAGAACCGTATGAAAGCTCTTTTTTCCTCTGTGATTGACGCCCGGGAATCTGTCACTGGTCGGAGACTGTGTGACCTCTTCATGGTCAAGCCCTCGAAGAAGGACTACCCTGACTACTACAAGGTCATCCTAGAACCCATGGACCTCAGAACGATTGAGCACAACATCCGCTCAGACAAGTACATGACTGAAGAAGCAATGGTGGGAGACATGAAGCTCATGTTCCGCAATGCACGACACTACAACGAGGAAGGCTCCCAGGTAAGGCCCTTATTGATATCTACCAATTCTTTCCAAGTGTAAATAGGGCCTAAGAGTCCACTCATGAATTAGGCGTAGAGCAAAAGTAGATGGACTGAATGTTGAAAAGGGATATAATCAACTTTGGAATGGAATTTAGCCTGACAGAGAAACTTTTGCAGAAACCAAATGCTCTTCTTGATGAGCCTCTTGGTCTTGTTCCAGGTCTATAATGATGCTGACATCCTAGAAAAGATTATGAAGGACAGACGCAGGGATCTTGGGCCAGTGACTGATGATGACGACATGATGTCCCCAAAGTTGAAAATAAGTATGTTACTAATCAGGCAGTTAGGTTTCACTTGGTAGATACAGCAAACAAATGTGTGATACAGCTACTTGTGAAACTGTCTTTTGAGTAGACGGATTACTATGTTAACACACACACATACATTGATTTGATTGCAGGAAAGAACAGCATTACTCTGAAGAAGTCCAAGTATCTAACCCCCTTACAGCAGAAGCTGAATGAGCTTTATGAGGCTGTCAAGAACTACACAGATAAGCGAGGCCGTCGCCTAAGCACAATCTTTCTGCGGCTGCCATCCCGTGCCGAGCTGCCTGATTACTACATTGCCATCAAGAAGCCTGTGGACATGGAAAAAGTCAAGAGCCACATGCTGGCCAATAAGTACCAGGATGTGGATGCACTCGTGGAGGACCTGGTGCTCATGTTCAACAACGCCTGCACTTACAACGAGCCTGAGTCTCTGATTTACCGTGATGCTCTGATGCTGCACAGGGTCCTGTTGGAGACAAGGCGTGACCTGGAGGGAGGAGAGGATGCCCACGTGCCGGATGTACCCCGCCTCATCCAGGAACTCATCCGTAGCCTCTTTGTTTCTGTGTTGGGTCACCAAGATGATGAGGGCCGCTGCTACAGCGATTCACTAGCTGAGATCCCTGCCCTGGATCCCACAAGCCCTGATAAGCCACCACTCAACTTTGAGATTATTAGGACAAATGTAGACCGAGGCCGCTATAAAAGGCTGGACGTGTTTCAGGACCACATGTTTGAAGTGCTGGAGAAGGCCAGACGAATGCATAGGTGGGGTACTATTGACCGTCCCCCACAAAACCGAATCAGCCATCTGAAAACCAGATTTTTGTGCATCAATGTTGTACATTCATCATGATCATGATAGCCCAGGTTGATGTCACACCTTATCTTCATTACAGGACAGACTCGGAGATCTTTGAGGATGCCGTGGAACTGCAGCAGTTCTTTATCCGGATCAGAGATGAGCTGTGTAAGAATGGAGAGATCCTGATGTCCCCTGCTCTCAGCTACACCTCCAAACATCTGCATAGTGATGTGGAGAAGGAGAAGAAAGAGAAGCTTCCCAAAGAGTTTGAGGAAGACAAACTCAAGAGGGAAGAGGAGAAAAAGGGTATGCTGTTAAATGTATATAAAAGCTCACAGTGCAAAAAAAAGCAAGTGAAGTGCTATCCAAGCATTCTCTCAGAGTAATTATAACATGTAGCCCTGTTTTACTGAGTAAGTTGTGAATCCCCAGAAGCTGAGAAGAGTGAGGACGCTGTTGGGGGATCGTGGCAGTCTAGCCTACAGCGCACATACAGCCAGGACTGCAGCTTTAAGGATAGTATGTACCATGTGGGAGATTATGTGTATGTGGAACCTGCAGAGCCCAACCTCCAGCCTCATATCATCTGCATTGAACGCCTTTGGCAAGATGATACTGGTCAGTACTGCAGACTTATCATATTGTTATTTTCTACTAGATTATTTATCTACTGACAGCTTTTATTGAGACCAGAACTAATTCAGTCAATCTTCTCCACTAATTGCAGGGGAGAAATGGTTGTATGGTTGTTGGTTCTATAGGCCAAATGAAACTTTCCATCTTGCCACACGCAAGTTCCTGGAGAAGGAAGTCTTTAAGAGTGACTATTACAACAAAGCTCCTGTGAACAAGATTCTGGGCAAATGTGTGGTCATGTTTGTGAAGGTAAAGACTTTCTTTTGCCTCTCATTTTGTGTGGTATTTATTTTGTTGATGAGCCATAGCTGTTTGAGTGTTCAGTGTTAACCAAGTATTTGGGGTGGGTGGGATTTAAGGAGTACTTCAAACTTCACCCAGAAGGCTTCAGAGCAGAGGATGTTTATGTCTGTGAGTCACGCTACTCTGCCAAGACCAAGTCCTTCAAGAAGATCAAGATGTGGACCATGCCCTTGAGCTCTGTTAGGTTTGTTCCTAGAGATGTTCCACTACCTGTTGTCCGAGTGGCATCCATGTTTGCCCCCAAACATGACGAGAAACCACCAGAGATGACAGAGGAGAGCAAAGTGACAGATGTCCTTGTTGAAAAGGTAAATACCACAAAAGTTCTGTAGACTTTGATAGAATTCACATCAAGAACGTGCAAACAATTATCTGGAAACCAATTTGTTTGTGTTTGCAGGAGAGGGAGGATGTTACAATGGATATGACCAATGGGGAGCCAGGGTGTCAGTATTACGAGCAGCTCTACTACAACAACCTTTGGCTAAAAGTGGGGGACTGTGTCTACATTGGTTCCCATGGACTGGTGCGCCACCGAGTGGGCAGGTAGTGTAAATACTGTTCTGCATATACTATGTTGGTAATACATTACATTACATTAGTCATTTAGAAGACGCTTTTATCCAAAGTGACTTACAAAGGTACTTGACACTGTGGGGATCAAACCCACGACCCTGAGACTGCAAGTCTCATACTCTACCATCTTAGCTGCCCAGGCCGGCCATACATACTGCACAAGTCATGACTACAGATAGCTTATAGTTACCAAAGGTGGGAATGTTAGCATTTTGTTTGAGGTGGCAAACATTCTCTTCTTAAAAGACAGTCATGTGACGTTATGTGAAGGGTTTCATTGTGTTGGTAGTAAGTATACAAGAGTTATACTGTATGTTTTCCAACTTGCCCGTCGCAGCTTTAACATGTCTTTCTGCTGAACAGGATTGAGAAGATGTGGATGCGAGATGGAGCAGCCTACTTCTTTGGTCCCATCTTCATCCATCCAGAGGAAACAGAGCATGAGCCCACGAAGATGTTCTACAAGAAGGAAGTGTTCCTTAGCAACCTTGAGGAAGCTTGTCCCATGACCTGCGTCATAGGTACCCTCCTTTCTGTACATCCTATGGAATTTGATGTGTACACAAAATTATATTTAGTTTAAAGGTTAATGTATGTAGTTCATTAAATTTACTGAATATTTGCCATGCCTTTTAGCTTATCTGTTTTCTTGTTTCACAGGGAAATGTGCAGTGTCCTCTTTCAAGGACTACCTATCGTGCCGGCCAACTGAAGTGCCTGAAGAGGATGTTCTGCTGTGTGAGAGTCGCTACATTGAAAGTGAGAAGCAGATGAAGAAGTTCAAGGGTCTTAAGCGCTTCTCCCTCTCTGGGAAGGTGGTAGAGGATGAGATCTACTATTTTAGGTGAGCACCCTGTACACAATTAAGGGAAAAATCCAACCTAAAACACACTATAACTTAGATATTGGCGATATTGTGTATTCTGGGTCCATTTTGCTGTTGTTTTGTGGTGTACTTTTCATATTCCCGTGATTAATTGGCCAAACGTAGACAACATGACGTCACTTCAAGATATTTCCAGCGCAAATACAGTAAAGTTTAATAGGAGAAAAATGTTCAATGTCCTAAAACATCAATGGTCAGTCATGCAGACTCAAAGAACAAGGGCTTCTTTCTAGACTCACCATTTTGTACCGACGTTCAACAATCATACATACAGAAATCCGTCATAGAAGTGTTAGAGACACCAATTTCTTCACTGACAGTAGTCTCAATAGTGCACAATGCTGCACATTGACAAGAGTTGTGTTTTTCATAAAGGGCGAGGAAGTGTGATAGTTAGATAGTTGTTTGTGGTCCTTTCTGTCCCCTTTGTTTGTAACCCTCTTTACTTTCTAATTAAAAAAAGGAAAGAGAAATACTGAAGTACAGCAGCCTGTTCCTTCTTTAAAAAAAAGTATCTTTTTAGGAAAAGGTGAATTAATTGCACAGTATATTTTTCCAATTGTTTTACCCAGGAAGCTCATAGTGCCCCAGAAGGAACCATCCCCTCTGTTGGATAGGAAAATTGAGGAGCTGGAGGCCAAGTTTGCTGATATGACAGACGAGGAATTGGAGGATCTTGGGGAGGATGATGGCGAGATGGGGGATCAATCTCTGCCTCAGCTACAAACTTCCCTGTCGAGTGACATGGATATCATGCCTTATACCCCTCCACAGGTCAGGGTGATAGTATTTAGTATTGGCTGTAAAATTCATCCTCAAGCCAACAATTTGGTGTGTAGCGGGTAGTGTTTTCGTGAATGGCTGTCTTGTGTTTGCTTGCAGACAACCCCAAAATCCATAAAAGGCCTTTCAAAGAAGGAGGGCTCAAAGCGGAAGATTAACATGAGCGGCTATATCCTGTTCAGCAGTGAGATGCGGGCAGTCATCAAGGCCCGACACCCAGACTTCTCCTTTGGGGAGCTGAGTCGCCTGGTGGGCACAGAGTGGAGGAACCTGGAGGGTTCCAAAAAAGCAGAGTATGAAGGTGAGGAGAAGCTCTCCAGAATATATAATAGGAAACTCCAATTCTATTCTATAGTTGGAATAGAATTGTGTTATTTAAAGACTGTTATTGAATGGATTCTGATGTTGATACAGATGTTTGTGCTTCAAGAAGCGGTCAAAGTGTATACAGTATACTTGTATTTATTGCGTTGCAGAGCGAGCAGCTAAAGTGGCCGAGCAGCAGGAGCGTGAGAGGGCGTCCCAGCAGCAGACTTCCCCTAGAGCAGGTATCCCAGTAGGGGCACTGATGGGGGTGGTGCCTCCCCCAACCCCCATGGGGATGCTTAATCCCAGCATGACGCCTGTGTCAGGTAACCCCTCATAGATACAGATGGATCCCCCACGTGGAATAAGAAGCTGAACTGCTAGAATTATTTGCCTTTTTAAGTTTCCTCATCAGAGCACTTTCTGCATGTAATAGATGTTGCAGTGTCCTCATCTCATATTATTCCTTGCCTCTAACATTGTTTCCAAATCAAAAATGGGTTAGATTATCATTAAACTGGCTTTCAAGGTTAAAGTTAGTGCTTGTAAGTAGTGCATGTGCATGACATTTTTTTTTTTGCTTTTTTGTTGCCTAATGTAATTATCTTTTCACTCCTCTATACCATAAGCCTGTCTGAAGATTTTAAACAAGGCATAGAAAATAACATATTAATGCATGTTTGCTAGTGCAATAGTTGTGCATGTTTCACTGATGCATGTTGCTGTTTTGTGTTACTACTGTCCCTTCCTTAGAAGGTATGATGGGTGCATATAGGTCAGCTATGATGCCCCTGCAGGGCCCTGCTGAAGGCATGGTTAGTATGACTGGCATACCACCACATCGCATGGGGGTGCCTGTGTTGCCCCAACATCTCCTGCCCGTTATGCCTGGGTTCCCTGGAATGCTATACCTTGGTAAGAGTGCTGTCATAGCCACCCCACATGCCACGCAGTTGCTTCCTGTCTACCACTCTGACTTGCTGGAGGGGCTACCTGTACCAAAAGGCTGAGGTCCTTTATTTGATGACAAGCCAGTTGACAGCCTTTCACACAGCCTCTGATGAGGCTCAGTCATGTGTTCAGTTCACTACCATTGAGCTGGTTGGTAATGTGCCACTGGGAGAAATTCAATGTTTTTGGCGCAAAAAAGCCAATATGCCACTGTATTAAACTCTTATTACTAGCTCTGGTGATACTAGCAATACATTTCCAAGCAAACATCAATCTCTTTCAATAATTGGTATTCCTGTTAGTCCTTCTAACTTACATTTAATATGATGTCTGTCTATTTCTAATAAAATGAAACAAACCAAGATCAAGGGGCAGCTGCCTGCAGTTATTTTGAGATAATGTGTTGATGCTAAATGTCCTCACAGGTGTCAATGGAATGGGAGGGGGACCTGGAGCAGGAAACACCCATGGGTCCCAGGTAAGCACTTTATCTGTAAGAAATCAAGCACACTGATGTGACAGAGTTAAGACTGATGTTGCTGTTAGATCAGTGTGTTCTGAGAAGGATGTGAAACTGCTCAGTAAAATATATTGAGTAGATTAAGTCCACATTAAGCCATCCCAAAACATTGTAGGAGAGGGTGAAAATCCTGCTTCAGTCTGGGAGGGGACATTTTGTGCTTTATCGGTCAAATAAGAAATTTTGTGTTATTAGCAATCCAACTCAGTAATAATGGAGATGTGTTTTTGTTAGATTGGTGTAATGGGTTCAGGGCAGCAGGCTCCACCACCATACCCAGGACAAGGCCAGGTCGGACAACCAGCCCTCCAACAGCCCTCCACCCCTATGTTTGTGTCCCCACCACCCAAGCCCCAGCGCCTGCTCCACTCTGAGGCATACCTCAAGTACATTGAGGGTCTCACTGCAGAATCCTCCACCATTAGCAAGTGGGACCAAACCCTCTCAGGTGAATCCTCCCCTTTGATGGCCATCGATTCAATCTACATATCCCTATAAATACATGTAGAATATGGGCCATGGATCTGTGTTGCTTAAGGTCTTTCACCATGCTTAATACTAACTATTCAATATTTCTTTGTTACCATGTATATATGCTATGAGCTGCATTTTTGTGTTGGTGTGAGGTTTATGTTCAGGGGTTGGAGATGCAAAAGGGTAACGAGATGGGGTGACATAGCTTGCTTACAAACTACAACTGTGAAAAGAATAGATATTGAATAATGAGTAATGAATAAATGAGTGCAAAATGGTGAGATGGGAAACAAATTTAAATTTTTAATGTGTACGATTTGTTCACTTGCAGCTCGAAAAAAAGATGTGCGCCTGACAAAAGAGCAAGAGAGCAGGCTGCCGTCCCATTGGCTGAAGAGCAAGGGGGCGCACAGCACCATGGCAGATGCACTTTGGCGGCTCCGTGACTTGATGCTGCGAGACACCCTGAACATCCATCAGACCTACAACCTGTAGCCTGCTCATATTCTGAGCCTCTGTTCCCAAGCCTGTCAGACAGGAAAAGGTTAAGCTCTCTAAAAGTGTTTATTTTGTGTTGTCATGAAGTTGTGTTAGTATCCATATGAGCTGTGCTTTCTGTTGATGGAGTTTTTTGTTTGTTTGTTTTTTACATTTCAACTATATTGTACCAAGTGCATTTTTGTTAAGTCTGTCATTCTGTGATAGATGAATGCTTACATACATTTAAAATGGGAAGACTTTGACTGCATTAATTAAAAAAGCGGTCTTTAAGTGGTGATGTGTGAGATGTGTCCATTGGTTTGTGTCATAATAGTTGGAACATGGAAATTCTCATTGCACAATTGTGAGTTTTAATTTTAGCACCCTCTAATCAGCCTAAGTTAAAGTACAAATGTCCTGAGAGAATATTATTTCGGTTAAACTCCTTAATTTATAATTTTACTTAAGTAAAAGTACTGAACTATTTGGTGTGAAAATATATGTTCAGTACAATAACCTGGTCTTTAGCTGGTATTTGATATTTAATACATGGACGTCTGGAGGTTAAGCTAAAACAGTTATGCTTGTTCTACTTCTTTGCCTCAAATTCAAAAGTGCAATTGTTCATATATAGTATATGCAAAATCTTATGACTCACAACTGCAGGTTTAAATAAATGTAGTGTAAGTATTAAGTTAAATGAGAATCATCAGGTACATGTACCCTAAAACTTCTGCACTTGAGTAATCGCACTTAATTACTTTTCACCCCTTCATGTCCAGACAGTGGAGATTAACAACAGTACTGTGGAATACTGAATCCTCAACAATTTCTGCACACTTGAGACAGAGCGAGGGGCGTGCCTGACAGCCTTCACCTGACATCTGCGCGTGCGTAGTAGACTAACCGCGCAGTTCCTTTCGCTCGAGACATTTGAAAGCACAGGCAAGACAAGCACGACTGTAGTGCATCTCCATCATACCCTGTCTGAAAGTCATTAATAACGGTAGGACATCCCATTGCTACTATAATCATTAGTTACACCCATGAGTATTACATGAAAACTGTAAAATTGGATTTCTCTATTCATTCGGTGCAAGTTAATGTGTATTGTTAGGAAATTATGGTTGCCACCATACAAATTAGCAAGCTAGCGGTAACATTAGCAAGTCCACTTGGACTTGCTGAATCAGTCTATTCATTGGAACTGGGATTTTGCTTCCCATGCCAGTTTGGTTAGTATGTAACGTAAAGCCATCTGTTAGTTGGGGACAACGCGGTAGATTACTTTGACAAGATGGAACTTAAGCTGATCTACAATTTAGTTTTGAATTAGCCTGAATCCATGGCATGTGGTCATAGTTTCCATTAACTTGCAGCAGGTTAGCTGGAATGAGTTAACTCAACTGTACCCAAGAGGCCAGCGAGTAACAACTAACGTTAGCTAATGTTCGCTATAGTGGTGAAAACGCTAGTCATCTAACTAGCGTAGACATTACGCTGATGAAACGCTAGGTTGAGGCAATATTAGCCAAGGCAGCTAGCCTAGCTGCTAGCACGCTAATGTCATCGACAGTGCATTAGTAACTTGAGATAAATGGCTTTGGCTTGTTAGCTAAGGTTAGCAAACTTAAACACAATAAGGATTATTTTAACAGCCTAGCCGACGCTAGGTAAATTGATAAGTCAGTATATAATGGTACAGTAACATACGCTTATTTGATAACGCTGTAGCTAAATTATGTGGACACTATTCAGATGGCTACCGTTGAGCTGACCAGGACATAGACTAAGCCCAACCATTCATTCTATTTGTAGCAAGCCGCCTGTTGGCAAGCAAAACCGTTGCCAGAAATCCGAAATATTTTTTCCATTCATTCACTAACCACCAACTAATTCTCGCCCTCAGTGTAGCTTCCAGCATGGAATTGAATGATGCTAACCTACAAACCCTCACAGAGTTCCTTCGGAAAACACTGGACCCGGATCCAGCAGTAAGACGTCCAGGTGAGGCAATTTAATTAAATTAAATGTATTGTCCAACTTCATATTGTTCATAAAGAATGTTGTCCTGATTGATTCTGCTGCCCATTAATCAACTGTGTATTGTGTGTTTTTTTGGGGGGGGGTTTATTTTATTTTTATTTTTTTAGCTGAAAAGTATCTTGAATCTGTTGAGAGAAGCCAGAACTACCCTGTATTACTTCTCACTTTGCTGGAGAAATCCCAGGACAATGTGATCCGGGTCTGTGCTGCAGTCACATTCAAGAACTACATCAAAAGGAACTGGCGCGTAGTGAGTGGCAATGAAATAACATGTAGTTCAGATGTCATTGTTGTGTTAGCCCCGTTGACCTGTATGCTGAGATGAGGAAGTATGTGTTCTAAGTTTGTGCCATTTTTCCCAAAGGTTGAAGATGAACCAAACAAAATCTCTGATCCGGATCGAACGACAATCAAGGCCAACATTGTAAATCTGATGCTAAGCAGCCCAGAACAGATTCAAAAACAGGTGCGTCCTCACATGTTATACTCTCTGCATAAAGGGTTCAGGTTAAATGAGTCTGCTGGCCTGTACATTGAAGTGTGAATGAAGAAGCTCAACAATGCCTTGTACTTGTAATGTATTTCCTGCAGTTGAGTGATGCCATCAGCATCATTGGAAGGGAAGACTTTCCTCAAAAGTGGCCTGATCTTCTAACAGAGATGGTTAACCGCTTCCAAAGTGGAGACTTCCACATCATCAATGGGGTGCTCCGTACTGCACATTCCCTCTTCAAGAGGTAGTCCTCAGTTCATAATCAGTGGCATCTGAAAAGCAGATGTGTTTATATGATTACCTTTATACAGAAATGTTCTAATTTTGTCTGACATTTTTAGGTACCGCCATGAATTCAAGTCAAATGAGCTTTGGTTGGAGATCAAACTAGTCCTGGACACATTTGCCCAACCTCTGACAGAACTGTTCAAGGTTTGTGGTTAAATTAACAAAATGCTGCGAGTCATTCAGATGTTACACAACATTCAACAGATATTGTTGGACATGGTTATGAGGCCATGCTGCTTGTCTCTAGTATTTAGTAACAATTGTCTCTCCATTGTTTCAGGCTACCATTGAGTTGTGTCAGACTCATGCTACAGACATTAATGCCTTGAAGGTCCTCTTCTCCTCCCTCACATTGATCTCCAAGCTCTTCTACAGTCTGAACTTCCAGGTCTGTTCCATTTACTTAAATGCTTTGCTGTTTTGGCTGGTTATAGTATTCCATATCTTTTAGTCTTGGGGTATATCCCTTTTTCTCAAATAACACCCCAATTTAGACTTCCCTGTGTCCCTACAATATATTTTTCATGTCATGTATTGCCATGGGACAATACCTTTTTCTCCCTATACCCAATAGAACCCAATCTCACTTCTGATCAAAAAAGCAAACCATAGAGCAGTAACAGGTTTTATATAACAGGTTTTATATCATGATAGTCTAAACAAAATAAGATGTTTTATTGCTAGCCTGTAGTTGAGCAGCACATGTGCATCTTTTTCCCCCAAATCATACTGATATTTGTCTGCGTATTGGTGGGGAAAAAGTCACAGGTCTTTTTCAGGTTTGGATCCATGAAGACTTCTAATGACCTATCTTCATTCTTACACAGGACCTTCCAGAGTTCTTTGAAGACAACATGGAGACCTGGATGTCCAATTTCCACAACCTGTTGACTTTGGATAATAAACTTTTACAAACAAATGTGAGTTGATTGGGATGTTTTATTTATTTATATTTTTCTCACACAAGTCATTTTCAGCACTCCTGTACTGTAAAGAGGTAGTCATTTTTTTCTGTTTGTTTATGTCTGTCTTGTCTATGCCGAAGGATGAGGAGGAAGCAGGTTTCCTGGAGATGCTGAAGTCTCAGATCTGTGACAATGCTGCTCTGTACGCACAGAAGTACGATGAAGAATTTCAGCCGTATCTGCCTCGTTTTGTCACCGCTATCTGGAGCCTTTTAGTTTCTACTGGCCAGGAGGTCAAGTATGACCTGGTGAGACTACTGGTGCCTGACTGTTGAGTCAACTGTTCTGTTCTTTTTTGAGTTAACTTCTTTCCCCCTGTACTAATAATACACCATATTTTGTTGCAGCTTGTAAGCAATGCTATCCAATTCTTGGCTTCTGTGTGTGAAAGGCCTCACTACAAGCATCTGTTTGAGGACCAGAACACGCTCACTAGCATTTGTGAGAAGGTCATTGTGCCCAACATGGAGTTCAGAAGTAAGTGGGTGCTCCATTTACACACATAGTTAATGGAATGCCTCAATACTGAAAAAAAGTTCACTGTTTCAGACCAATCTGGTACTCTTTTAAATGTGTAATTGCTCTCACACGTACACTTGCGTGATACTGACCAGATTGCCTGTTGTATCTGATTAGGTGCAGATGAGGAGGCCTTTGAAGATAACTCTGAGGAATATATCCGTAGGGACCTCGAAGGATCCGGTAAAGATTACCCAATATTAGCACTTCTCATGCAAATTGTCTATCAAACCATGATGAAATACGTGGTTGCGTCTCACATTCCAATGATAACCCTATCACCAACCTCCCACAGACATTGACACTCGTCGCAGGGCTGCATGTGACCTGGTGAGAGGGCTGTGTAAATTCTTTGAGGGCCCTGTCACAGCGATCTTCTCTGGCTATGTGAACTCCATGCTGGGAGAGTATGCCAAGAACCCTGGGGTGAACTGGAAGCACAAAGATGCTGCCATCTATTTGGTCACATCTCTGGCATCTAAAGCCCAGACACAAAAGGTAGTGTTGGTTTTAATATCTATAAGGTTATTGAATATGATACTTTACCATAATACAGTTTACATATATAGACACTTTACCAAAGTATAATTGGCCTTCTGTTCATGATTGTTTTTCAGCATGGAATAACACAAGCTAATGAGTTGGTGAATCTCACAGAGTTCTTTGTCAACCACATTCTCACAGACTTGAAATCCCCCAATGGTAAGAATACAATATACTGTAGAATTGCAAATGCCTCTTGTGGTACACCAGTTGGCTTACTGATGGCTTTGGCATTGTTTTTCCCTGAATTGTATTAGCTGCGCAGTTGATATAAGGACTAACAGTATATGACAGCTAAACATGGGTTTTAAATGTATTTTAAAGCAGTTCAACGGTCCCCTATATTGCGTTTGGATCTAGAAGTTGTGAAGAAATCAGAATGTCCCAAGTCTGTGTATATACCGCCAGTTCAAACATCCCAGATTCAGGCTTTAAACAATGACTCGATAAATGTACATTGACAAGTACTGATATTGTCAAATGAGGTGAAGGATTGCCCTTTTCTTCCCATTCTAGTTAATGAGTTCCCAGTGCTGAAGGCAGATGCCATCAAGTATGTCATGATCTTCAGAAGCCAGGTATGATCTCTTACTTTCTCCATGACTTATTGAATTTGAAATAGCCAAATGAATGTGTTATAGAGCGCTCTTTGTCCTCCCCTTTAGCTCCCTAAAGAACAGCTGCTGCAGGCTGTCCCTCTACTAATAGCTCACCTGCAGGCAGAGAGTACAGTGGAGCACACCTACGCTGCCCATGCCCTGGAGAGGCTATTCACCATGAGAGGCCCCAACAACTCCACACAGTGAGTATTAATCATTAATAAGCTGTGTAGTGATGCTGACTCATCCTTTAATTAAGCAAAGCAGATGTTGAGCTCAAGTTTTATCAACTGCAGATCGAAATATTATTGGATTGTTTGAATACATTTATATTTTCTGTTGAACCCTTTCCTGTCAAATTTATCTAACACAAACTCCTTCCCCCTGTTCCAAATTCTAACTGTTCTCTCAATTCATATTTGTCCCATCATTGGTGATGTTTGAGTAAGTTGGTGATGTTTGAGTAAGTTGGAATGATTAGTGGTCACATAATGTCATGGTGCTGCTGAAAGGCAGACAAGGGATTTAAATTGTGGAATCAAGAATGTGACGTTGGTAGATCACACCCGTTTTATACTATAGGTGTAATACTTTATTATACTTTAATACTAATTTTTCTACACAACAGCAATAAATGCTGAATGAATGAACTCCCTATTGTGACTGCCACATGACTATGACTTGACCTGCCACATGTTGCAGCTTGTTGTAATTTGGCTTACTCTTGTTCACTTGACAATCATGCTGCTTCAAATTGTGTTACACATCTTCTAGCTGTTTGCAGATAAGTGCATGCTTTCACAGCGTATTAAGCGGTGCATGCGTTGTTTGAACTAAATGTCCTAAAAATAGACTTTGCCATTGGATTATTTGTTTGATAAGTTAATTTGTGCATTTAATTAATATGAAAGCTGCACTCTGTTTTTAAAATACCCATACATAATGCTGGGCAGTGTTACTTGGCCTCTAACTGTAAACTGCATTTTAGTGGATTATCCTCCCTCTGTTTTGCAGTATCACTTCAGCAGAGATGGCACCCTTTGCTGAACAGCTGCTCAACAATTTGTTCAAGGCACTGGCTCTTCCTGGTTCTTCAGAAAATGAATACATCATGAAAGGTAGATGCTTAAACCTGAATGTCAGGTGAAACTCTGCTTTGACCTCTAAATGGCCACCAGTCAATTGCAGACAAACTGAAGTTTTAATAAATCGCACTTTTTTTTTTCTCCATTTAAAGCCATCATGCGCAGCTTCTCCCTCCTGCAGGAAGCTATTGTTCCCTACATTCCTACTCTGATTGGCCAGCTCACTCACAAGCTCCTCCTAGTCAGCAAGGTGACCCACACTTTGATATTATTTATATATCTCTGTCATTGCAGATACATGAACTGGGATAGTTGTGTGTTTAGGACATAATGTCAACTATTCTCATGTCTGTCGCCCATTTTCAGAATCCCAGCAAACCACACTTTAACCACTACCTGTTTGAGTCCCTGTGCCTGTCCATCCGGATCACCTGCAAGGCCAACCCCAACACTGTCAGCAGTTTTGAGGTGGCCCTCTTCCCTGTCTTCACTGAGATTCTTCAGAGTGATGTCCAGGGTGTGTCAGATTGCCTATAAATTCTTTTGTGCGTAGATGTGTTGATAAGCTGGAAAGCTCGCTGATAAGTGGCTGTTCCCACTCATATTCCACTTGTCCTTGTTTGCAGAATTTGTTCCATACGTGTTCCAGGTGATGTCTCTCCTTCTGGAGATCCACTCCAGCTCTATTCCCTCCTCCTACATGGCTTTGTTCCCTCACCTGCTGCAACCTGCGCTGTGGGAACGGACAGGAAACATCCCCCCTCTGGTGCGCCTGCTCCAGGCCTACCTACAGAAGGGAGCTGTTAACATTGCCAGCTCTGCTGCAGATAAAATAGTAAGTGATAGCAGTGTTGTGTGTAGCAGACAAGATGGTGAGGTTTTAGTCCTCTATAGTTGATGACAATGACTGTCACCTTTCTTCTTGCACTATTTTCTTGATTACATGTGACCAAAATTTAGATTTTTGGATCTTACCTTGGTCTCCTTATCTTCTCTCAGCCTGGCTTGCTAGGAGTCTTCCAGAAGCTTATTGCCTCCAAGGCCAATGACCACCAAGGTTTCTACCTTCTCAACAGCATCATAGAATACATGCCCCCGTAAGTCAATCACAGATGTCTGCTTAATGGAAAATCAATGAAACATAGAGCCTGGTGAAACTGCTTGGGTTAACTCATGACTGTCTTTTTTTGTTGTTGTCAGAGACTCTATCACTCAGTACAGGAAACAGATCTTCATTTTGCTCTTCCAGAGGCTACAAAGCTCCAAAACCACCAAGTTCATCAAGAGTGAGTACAGCCATCACAGTACCTACATTCATATTCAGTTCAATTTTAGGAGTTCAACGCTCCTACTTCCTGAGAATTATGACGGCAAACATAATATCAGCTAGTAACATGGATATTTTTAATCACATTTTATTGTCACTAGTTTTATTATTTACTATTATCTTTTATGTTGGCTTCTACTGTTGGCTACTGTGACTGTTAGATACTCACAGGTTCTTCTCTTTCCTACAGGTTTCTTGGTGTTTATCAACCTCTATTGTGTCAAATATGGAGCTATTGCACTTCAGGAGATTTTTGACAGCATCCAGCCCAAGTAAGTGCATTTTCAGTGGAAAGCACAAAATGTTGACTGACAGTAAACAGAATTATTTTCTGTGTTCATCCATGAGTGTGGCTTTTGAGCCACAATGGGAGCTTGGCAACTTTTATCAATCTTTCTGCACAAAAGCTTAAGTTGGCTGTCCCTTTGATTTGATTGGCCAGTTCTACCATTACAACCTTTATAGAAACTTTTAATTTTTACATTTAAGTCATCAGAGATGGGGAAATGGGGAAATCAAAGTGCTCCCTCTGTCTTGTGGTATTAGATATGTAAGATCAGGCCACCTACTTTTTGTATCAGTGACATTAAGCAGCATTACTTTAATTCAGCCCAGTGACTATTAACATTGAAAGTGCTTAGCAAATCATATCTCCAAACACTTCTTGACCTGGATATTAATGTTTGAGGTGAATTTTCTGTGAAATGAGTTAGACCACATTTTTATTTTTGTTTAATCTGGGTCAGGGGCAAGCAAAGCAGCCCGGACGTCCTTCTCCCCAGCTTCTTCCAGCTCCTCCTGGGGCTCCACTCCCAGACCAGCTGCTGGGAGATGTAGTCCCTCATGTCGTGTCACTGCAGAGGAGCAGTGGACAAATGTGTTAATTCTGTTAATGTTGTGTTGCAGGATGTTCGGTATGGTCCTGGAGAAAATCGTCATTCCAGAGGTCCAGAAGGTGTCGGGCGCAGTTGAAAAGAAGATCTGTGCTGTTGGCATTACAAAAGTCCTTACTGAATGTCCTGCAATGATGGACACAGAGTACACCAAACTCTGGTGAGAGATCAGCCTAAAGCAAATGCAACCTTTTCATTTCTCTTTTCCTTTGTTCTGTAGTGAGGATGTTACTACCAGACGGAACAACTTGCATCAACAAGGAAAACAACCCTATTTTCATATTGAGGACCATTAAATATTCAGTGAAATATTCAGTCATGGAAACTTACTCAGTTCATAAATTGATTTCAGTCCAAGCGTCAACATCAGATTTTGAATTCCCAGATTTTCACACAACAGCAGCTATATATTTTTTTCTTGCTTAGATTACATTGTACACAGACATGGCTCACTTATAAATGTGTATGAATGAGTTAATTGAGTCGCCAGTACTGCATGTGTGTGTTGAGTTGCCAATTATTGGTTATGCTGGAAGTTAAATTAAGGTTTCATGTTTGTTCAGGACCCCGCTGCTCCAGGCCCTTATTGGCCTCTTTGAGTTGCCAGAAGATGACAGCATCCCGGATGATGAGCACTTCATTGACATTGAGGACACACCAGGCTATCAGACAGCTTTCTCCCAGCTGGCCTTCGCAGGGAAGAAGGAGCATGACCCCATCGGAGAGGCTGTTGGCAATCCCAAGATCCTGCTGGCCCAGTCCCTCCACAAGCTTTCTACTGCCTGTCCAGGACGGGTATGTTTGGATATGTGCGAAATGTGTAGCCTAGACAAAATAAGATTAGCAATGCTAGTTGGTGCCAGACCCTGGGTACCTAAAAGATAACCAGTGGTATCAGTTTATTGGTCGATGTAGCTTGCATTTTGCATATGATTACTTTCTTGTTTAAGTGAAATGTACAAAAGCAAACTTCATAACCTACTAATATAAACACAAAACTGCCTCATTAACCTTCCTTATACCTAGTTAGTGTGGGACAATGTATAGCAACGGACTTGAATCTAAAAACCCCCACAAAAACGCGTGCGTGCGGCTACCTTTCTATTCCATGGACATATGGAGTGACTCAATGTTTACTCAATACATTTTTTAATAAGGTCAATATATAGTAGTTTCATTTAGTATCAGAACATGTATACCATACATGTATAAGTCAAGTTTGTTGCCCAGCAGGAAGGCACTGCGCCAGACCACAGATGATGGGGTCTTGCAGACAGCAGATCAGTGATTCTTATCTCGTTTCCTTTTATTGCAGGTTCCCTCAATGCTGAGCACCAGTCTGAATGCGGACGCCCTACAGTTCCTGCAGGGTTACCTACAGGCCGCCACTGTGCAGTTAGTTTAGTTTGATGCAATCTTCACTTAAACCTGTAAGGAGACCATAATACACTGCAGGAGTGGCCGCAGTGACCACTAGAGACCTGTGTGTTGCAGAGGACACTAGTGACCTGCTTCAATCTTCAGATTTGGTTTGACTTGTGACGGTTAGGATGGATTCATCAGGGATATGGCTATTCTGCTTCGATTTAGGATGTTCTCCTCTGATGGGATTTTATAAGGGTTTTTAATTTGGAGTGTAAAGACATGACTGAGTTTACTTCATTGATTTACTTTTTTGTGC
Source organism: Gephyroberyx darwinii (assembly GCA_900660455.1). Taxonomy (NCBI): domain Eukaryota; kingdom Metazoa; phylum Chordata; class Actinopteri; order Trachichthyiformes; family Trachichthyidae; genus Gephyroberyx; species Gephyroberyx darwinii. Next base: position 19,683 of record CABFOQ010000008.1, on the reverse strand, counting down.
TTGGGTTCTTTGCTTGCTTTGTGGTAATGGCAAGTAAAGAGGCTAGCTTCAACCAGGATTTCGATCTGCTCTGATATAACAAATATGTCTGCTAGTTTGTTTATTTCAATGACAGCAAGCGAAATAAGTCTCAACAGTATTCTGGAACACTGATCTCACTGATTCTTTTGTCTTTGTGCGTTTTTGTATGTTCAAATTCCTTTTTACTGCTATGAAAGACAGTAGTCCTTGTAACACAACCATAATGCTTCATGTTTTTCTGTTGCCTGTAGATTTGTTATGTCTGTTCTTCGTTTCTGCACTGTCTGTTAATGTGAATAAAGAAGCACTTGTATAGAAGAACCCTGTCATTTCAGTCTCATGCGCGCTATCATTTTGAATTTGTTCATGTATAACAGACTGGTTTCTTTTTCATATTTGGAAGTTGACCTCTGTACTTCATGAGTAGATATTGGTTTTCATTAAAGGCATTTTTCATATCCTAAAATAACCTATGGCCCAATTATGGTAAAGCATAGTTCATGTAAAAATAGAACTCACCCAATGTGCTCAACATGAAATACTATAAATACAGCTATCGTTGTGCAGGCCAAAGAAAACGAATAGGTGCAGATATGGGCACTCCCTTCAGATAACTGATTTTGATCACAACTGAGCCTTTGGTGTGTGCATTGGTCCATTAGATAAAATGGTTTGAAGACTGACAGGTCTTAGGAGGGTTTGACATGGCCATTGGAGGTCTTCTGTTCAACATTCTTGATGAAGGGCAGCATGCATTTGTCACCTCCCATGAAGCGATAAGTTGCAACATTTGCTTCCCAAGGCAGCAGTCTAGAGAAAGAAACAAAACCCTTGGAAGTACCACACTAGTGTCTTTGTACCAATGCATTACTGTAAATACATACTGTATTTGAATCCATTATGTGACGTGGGTTTCCCCCTCTGCTGATACTGAACAGTGGTTGATTAATGATCTGATGAGTTAAACAACGAACAATACTTACGCTCGTGTCAGGAAGGGGATGTACATCAGGCGAGGAATGCAAATCATCTGCTGCTCTCCTAAGATGGCCTTCATGGACTGCTGTACGGTGTAAAGGGGATCCAGGGGTGGGATTACACTCTGAAGCTCTTTCCTGGTAGATAGCAGACAAAAGGCAAAGGAACATAGTACTTTTGGTTCAATGTCACCAATAAAACACTGAAGTGGTCAATGATGCTGTCTCACCTAATCTCACACCCTGCAAACATGCCTGTGTCTACAATATAAGGGCAGACTAAAGTGGTTTTGATGCCATCCAGGTCTTCTGCTTGCAAATCGTGGGTCAGCGACTCGTGGAACCCAACAGCTCCAAATTTACTGGCACAGTAATCCTGGAGGAGAAAGTAAATATCAGCAGTGTACAAGTTGTCCAATAAGTTGATATATATCATATACCATATAGATATTTGAGATTGTTCCAGGGTGTGTCCATTTAGTTTGTGTGTGAATAAAAGTTCAAACCTCTACACATGCAGTGCTGAACAGCCCAAGAGCACTGGCAATGGTTACAAAGTGGCCGTGGTTCTTTGCTTTCATCTGAGGCAGAAAGGCCTTTGTCATCTGTTGGATTTGAAAAGCAGTTTCAATAGAAAATCAGGACAGGGTAGGATGCCTTTGTGTCAGGTACATTTTTAGTGTGAGAAGGGTCTGTCACAACGAAAATACATGTGCAAGAGGGTGTTGTTAATGTTTTGTGCTAGTGAGGTTACGCTTTCCATCTTTGAGCATGGGGCTGAGGTTACACTAAGAGGATCTTGAGCAGAATCACATGGGCTCATTTCATTGTAGGGCTAAGTGGGCAAGGCTGTCGTCTGCAACTGCTTTTATAACCCACTGGACACATTACAATGCACTCACGAGGAAAGCCCTTCGGTGAAGTACCAGCCCCTTTCGCCCCAGCCCTTCACACATCAGTGCGCCAACACACTACCGGCTCAAGCCAACGTGTAGCTCCACAGTGAATAGGTCTTACGTAATTCATGTGAGACTGTCAGCTTTGATGTTCACAAATGATTTTTACCCCCCTCGTGTCTAGCACAGCTGGGTTTGTGTCAAGCGTTTTGTCATTTTCAATTCATTTCATTCTCACCCAAAAGAGCGCGTGGCAGTTCACCAGAAGAGTCCTCTCCAAAAGCTCGTCTGGGCACTCAAGCAGCCGCCGGCCAGCTACCACCCCTGCGTTGTTGACCAGTATGGTAACATCCCCGACCTCGACCCTCACCCTCTCCGCTGCCTCATATATGCTCTGACGACGGGAGACGTCGACCGTATACGTGTACACCTTGGCTCCCAGTTCGCGAGCGAGTTTGGCGGTCTTCTCGTTGGCAGCTGCGTTGCAGTCCCAGAGCACCAAGCGCGCACCCTCTTTGGCGAACTCCAGGGCGAACAGCCGACCCAGCGCGCCCCCGGCCCCTGTGATCAGACAAAGCTCACCGTCAATGCACTTCAACCGTGGCCGAAGGAAAGTCTGGACGATGGCACTCAGGATGGAGTAGGTTAAGTCGATGAGCATCAGCAGCAGGTCCACTATAATAATCATGATGCTTCAGTCTACTACCGGGGCCTCGTGCGCCGCTTACAAGAGATGTGAAGCCACACACGCAGAGCGCCAAGCTTTGAAGCATTTGTTGTTTTCCCGTGTGACGTGGGATTGGATGGCTATTTTATATAACTTGTGTGCACCGGATTAGGATGATGGCTGATGGTGGCCACCCAGAGAAATTCCTTTGTCTGATAATTCATAAATAGTCACGGAGTAAATCTGAGGCAGGGATTAGGACAACACACAAGTCTCTCTTTTCTGGAGTCAAGAGACCCTATTACGCATTGGCGTTGGAACAGAAAGCGTTTTTAAATCATCACAGATTAGCAGGCCTGTATGTTATTTTGTTTCAAACTGGGAGAGCCTTGTGCATATGGAAACAGATTCATCTGGCCAGGAATAATAGATGTAATATACTCAAGCATCTGTTAAATTTGAGTTTGAAAGTAAGCAATCAATCTTTCAAGCCTGGACAAAAATGCTTAATTTATTGTGCAACACATGAACGTTACCAGAGGCTTTTACTGCCAGGTTCTCTTTCCAGTCTTTTTACAGTTCAGTCTGAGGATTCACCTGTGACTCCTCTTGGCTCTAAATTACTCTGTAAAAAGCAGTATAGGCTCTGAGTTATCATCAGACCAGCCCCTAATTATTGTGCTCCTGCTGGAGCTTAAAGATTTAAATGACTGACTAATGGTTGATTCCCTTTATGTATTTCCTCATATAGCTCAAAATGCCCAAATACTGGGGGGAAACATCTGGAGAAAAGACTCAGGGACATCAGTTCATTTGAGATCATCACAAGTCTTTCAGTGTCACATTTCACGCAGGCATTCCTTTCAAGCTAAAGCTATTCCCATTCCCATATGATGTGAAGAGGATTAGGCGACTCAGAGTAATCTTAAAGTGATAAACTGTTTGTCACGCGAGCACAAATCCATAATATTTTGCATTCTTCATATAGACCTAAGTTGTTGACAAATCATGTACAGTATTTTCTATTGAAACTATTATATTTTATATTTAATTTCCACCATTCTACCATACTTTAGTGGTATTGTGTAAAGTGGTTGCTGTGAAGAGATTGCTCCCCATTGCAGTGTAGTAAAGACTATTTTTATCCAGGGACACACCTAAAGCTGTGAATGACATTGACAAGAGCATTTTTATAAGCCTCTTCTAAATCTCTGTCTTGATAACATAACAGGTGTGAATCTTTAAAATAATTTAATAAGATTAATAATAAGATTTTGTCTCAATGACCCCATCTGAGATTATTTTATTGTAAGGTATGACTTGATACAGAGTTATACTGTCCACACTGTAGGTGGGGAGGAAACAACAGTGTGGAGAGGGAAACAGTTCCTTGTGTATTTTCTCATTGTGCTAACATTTAGTGAGTAAAATAATGAAAATAGTTCAATTAAATAGTAAATTAGTGAAATTAAACTGTTCCTACTGTTCCGATGAGGACCCCCTGGGAACCTCTCAAGGATCCCTGGGGACCCCCGAAGTTGCATTTGGGCCTATAAATACTTAAATTGAGTGGTATTCTCCTTTTATTCCGAACAAGACAGTGATATGCCTCTTCCAATAGTAGCTGTTTTTCATCTTTTAACTTCAGCTTAAGGGATAATTCCTTCAAAACGGTAGGTTACAATGAAAGTCAGTGATTGAGCAGGGTCAGCACTCTTTCACTGATTATTATTTATAGTAGCATTTTCTATTTTCTATTAGATCATAACACTGGGGGGCGCTGTTGTGTAGAAAATGCAGTCTCATCCCACTAAATACACTGCACCTTCCTCAATAACTGGTGCAGAAGTTTTATATGGTGGCTTGATAAGAAAATATTCAAGTTCATAACAAGTGAGGCTTATAGGACCAATGCTGAATTATTGTCTTTTATTAAGCATCAGTCAATAAAGGGAGAAAATTGCTTCAAAATGATCATAGACATTTTCATATAGCTTTTTACATGATATTTACAAGTTCTGTGTGTCACAGTTTAGTAGCGCTACATGCGTTGAACAAGAGGGAACCACAAAGATAATATTCTGCAAAGTCAACTGGTACAAAGTATGAAACTTTACAAAACAAACAATTCCCCAGACAGAGATAGGGCAGCATACAGTTTCCGTGTGAGTTGAACAGAGGTGATTATTTCCCTGAAAAAGAGGGGGAAGATTCTGAAGATCAAATAATGTGTCTTTATTTGGCTTAATCTGCTTGTGTTGTATATTGTGCTTACAGAAATGATTAGACTTTGTGCTTTTGGAAATTGAATTAGAACCACTATGTAGCATTGTATGTTGACATTGTTATTTGTTTGGTCACTAGACACCAGAGGATTTAATTCAGACAAATCAGTTAAGTAAAAAGAAAAAAGGACATCAACGTTATATTCATATCTAACAGAGAAAAGACTTCTAACCATTTAAATATCCTATGGCTTGTATGGACATAAGTCCACTATAATAAAGGCTCGATGCCAAAGATTTCTCATACATTTGTATTTAACTACATGTCTGACTGTTGTGTGATGAAAGCTAATTAATCTTAACACATCCTCCTTTCCTATCTTTGTAGTCCTTTATCTTTCTAGAACGCCTTTAGTAAACATTTGACCTCATTACACTTCTATGCAATGCATACCCTGTAATGGTTCTGTGTTGAGTTTATAACAAATCCAGCACACTCATGGCCGTTGTTTCCTGTAAACTGAATAGCCTCCTTACCATCTCTTCTGCAAGACTCTTTTATTACAAAGTTTGTTCCTCAGACACCATCTGACAAAGACATCGGTGTAACTGAGCCTTTCCTGCTGGCCTAATCCCTCTCTTTGCATGCCCAGACTGATATTTATAGAATCACAGAAATGAACACATCCTAAAATGATGCCTTAACTTGACTACCTGTTTTGCACTGTCATTCTACACTAAAAACTCAAGAACAAGGACAGTCCTTTCAATGGAATAACTGTGCACATAGCTACATCATTTTGTTCCATTCACATGCACACTGACAGAGTATGGTGGCCATTGTCTTGCCCAAATGAATCCCTCTCAAAAGAGCACAAGGTAGTGTAAGATTACAAGCGAAATAGATACCTTTTGATTTAACAAAAACACCATTTTAATTGTTCGTTTTGTTTTCGTAAGAGTTCCTTGACATTGACCTGATCATATGCTAGAGTGTGGGCTGAAGTTGGACATGAGGTGAAGGGGTAGTGCTACAGAAATGTCAATGGTAATCAGGCCTGCAGCTCTGCCGCACTGCTCTCTCTCACACAGCAGCCCACACCTCGTTCCTCTTCCATTCACATTACACACTCACTCACGCCACCAGAACGGGCTGCTGAAGTGAATACACAGATAGCAGCTACACCTTAGCATCAGGGCGTACTGTGTGTAATATCTGACTTTGTTGTAGTCAGGCGCTATCTGTTGTTTTGTTCTTTGCTGAGGTGTATGTGTGTGAAAGAGAAGGAGAGTGAAAGAAAGAAAGTGATAATGTAGCAGTCTGAAAGCATGGTGATCCAGTTCTTCACACATTAGGCTACTTGCTTGCGCCAAATGTGAGGCATCCAGTCATCTCAACTATCACCATGGAAACAGTGTTGTTCACTCTACTGAATCTGCACCTGTTTGTTTTTGTGGATTGGGTTCTGTTTCATGTAAATGTATGATGCATGAAAGTGTAGGTGCGTGAGAGAGACATGGAGAAAGAGAGAGAGACCGAGAGAGAGATCTATCAGTCTGACAGGATGGTGACCCAGTTCTCTGTGTGTATTTGCTATACAGTTTGTTTAATTGTCATTTGGGCTCCATTAGACGGACGCCACAGTGACAGATGCGTTGTGCGGGGCAGGCGTTTGTTAAAAGCAAAGGCACAAAAATATCTACCTCATTTCATGTAGAATGATTGCAGCAACGGAAAACAGCCACACAGAGTAAATAGTTCTAGTTTCCTTATCAGAATTAAAGAAGTCATTACTGAAAATGGATGGTCTGCAGCATGCTTGCATGATATACACCTTTCATGTTACAAAGAGCATGAGGGTGCCCGATGATCAACTCCCAGATAGGTTGCATGAATCAGGTTCAAGCAACGGACAGAGCAGAATGCACAAGGACATACTGGTTATTTTGTTGAACTAAGATGGTCTAGAGATACAAGGTATCTCCATGCTGTTTGTGTGCATGAGTGACTAGCTGTAGCTCTGAGCTGGGTTTATGTTTTTAAGAGCTTTCAAGTGAACTCTTGATGAACATAATGTTTTCGTTTTCTGGAAATGGACGACTTGCCATGACGCACACAGCGTGTAAATAATCGAATTATCTTACGAAATGGATGAAAACAAAGTGCTGTGTCTCTTCGTTCCTTCTCCCTTCTCAGGTCCTCACGCAACAACTCTCTTCAGACGGCAGTCCTCTTATCTGTCCAGCTTACTGCTTACCTCAAATTTGTAGTGAATGTGAAAAATGGCTCCCTGAAATATATCAGATTCTGCTGTTTAGAAATTGATGTTGAAATGTAATGTTTGAATTCATTGCATTTTGGGATAGATCAATAACCCTTACTATAATCAGTACCAGTCATCAGAAAGAAAAACTCTTTGGTTCCTCACATTGCACAAAGGGAGAGGGACGGACATTTACAGGGAGACAGTAGCAAACAATACAAATGTATCTACTATATTGTCTAATAAATGCAACTCCATCAAAATAATGCAGTACATATAGTGAAATGCAAAACTATCAGATTAGCACAATATATTAATCTAAGAGTCCATTCTTTAGAAAATATCTTAAAAATATAAATGTACATTTTGATTCTTTCCTTTAACTTGTATAATAAATGTATTTTTGTAATATCCTACTTTTGTTATTATGCATGTAAAATATTCACACTCCTACAAATGTGGAAGTTCAACATAGAAAATCTCTGTGATTTTCAATGCTGCCTGTCCAGCTAAAATGATGCCCATAAGCACTGTCATTTGATATGAAGCACACGTTCAGTTGATCAGCTACAATAGGAATGATGACGCCTCTGAACACAAAGTTTCGAAATGATAATGCGAGACTTTTTGATTTTCTCCAGATTCAAACTGCACTCAGATCACATCACCGTTCTGAGGGACACACAAACAATTAAAAACAAACAAAATAAGTAAACAAACAAAAATAAAGACTTTTCTGTGTTCATATTAAAATGAATCGTCATGTTAAGGTGCTCTCTCATGCCAGCGATTGGGCACAATGAGAACGGGAGGGAAATCAATCGATACAGCCTCACAGTGCCTCCCTGTGTTCTCTAAATATACTCTCTGCAGCGAAAAGTAATGGTGAGCAGGACACTATACTCTTCTTGAACACGAAGGGCTGAAACACTTGATCCTCCTCAAACTCACAATGAAGACAAAACACCAAGAACAATATATAGCTATGAGTATATATGAAAGTTAATTATTGCACACACTTATATATGCACTCTCTCTCTCACACACACACACACACACAGGCGCGCACACACACACACACACACACACACACACACACACACACACACACACACACATACGCATACACATCATGTCCATGTAATGCTCATGACATTTACTCATGACGACTGCCGTAAAAGAATGCAGGTCTCACCTCCAGCCTGCTCGTCTTTAACATCGCCTCATTCCTGTCTCCAGTGTTGTCGGCTGCAGGTCACCTCAGGGGCGGAG